>JABAYD010016464.1:0-29580 GCA_014822095.1 Diplotaxis tenuifolia
TATATATATATATATATATATATATATTAATAAATAGAGAAATCAATGGTAGTAAAATGACAAAGGTGGTGGGAGCAACGAATTGGTATCTTTCTCGTTAAGTTTGGTCTTAATGTTTAAAGTGTTAAATACTTTGCCCATTCCAGCGAACACATCGACTGACTCACCACTCATTCGTTTCCCAAGCCCAATTCCACCTTGAACCTCTTTCAACAACATTTTGTCGTAAATGTCATCAAGACAAGTCGACTGGTACGTGAAGATCGAAGTCATCTTCTGCTTGCATGTGAAATAATTATCAGCCATGCTGGTTAGGTTTTGTCCTGCCGCTTTCCAGAAATCTGCAAAGTCTTCTAAGGCGTTGTTTAGTTGTTTTTCACAACCAGTGATGCAGTTTGTGGCAAAGGCATTTCCTTTGTACTTAGGTTTGATTCCCGAGAGGAAGTTCAAGCTCTTTTTAACTGAGGATTCTGCTGCTGTGGCTAAGTAACGGACCAAGAAGGCTGGGTCATTGCTTGGGACGGTTTTCAAGGTTATGCTACAAAGATTTTTATCATCAACAACGCTGCAGATTCCTGCAACGGTTTTTTCATGTTCTGGTGTAACGTCGGCACGTTTGGCTGGGACTACGAATGCGGTTGCGGTTAGGGCGATGCAGAGAATGAGGAAGGTGAGTTTTATTGGAGTGTTCATTTTATTTTCCTTTTGTTTCACTTGGACGTGGATTGGAAAGGATTAAGATAGAAAAAGGAACAAACAAGGGTTCGCACGTATATATAGATGTTCATACGGTTTTGCTATTTATGGATGTTTCTTTTTCTTGGTGTTAAAATAAGATGTTTTTTTCTTATTGGCTTTTGACTATTTTTCAAAGATAAATGAACGGTAACCAGTGAATTGCGGCATTTTTATCTGTGGACATGCCATAAAGGTAACATGATTAATTTCTGTAAGAAAAATAAAACACGTTGACGGGATGGGGTAGTAGCACGCCTGGTAAGAACTCTGGAGCCAATTGTCAAATTACGGGTTCGATGCCAGGTGGAAGGAAACTGCCAATTCTTGTCACCAAATGCGGTACTAGGTGTTGGGCCTTGTCCCTAGCCCAAATAAAACCCTCCTGGGTGAAGTAGTCCACTGCCTGACCGGATACAGGGGAATGATCCACGTAAGTGGGGAACCCCTAGATTATCAAAAGAAAAAAAAAAGAACACGTTAGTGGAGATTTCTATGCACAAGTTTGGTCACTGCATATGAAATCAGATATAATGGTAAACGGCTGAGAAAGTAGTGTGGCTAATGTAATCCTTGACCTGGAGCTACGGCTCGACCGCTAACTGTGTTTTCATCATCCAACACACCATAATCAATAATGGAACATTTCGGTAAACACAAATTGAACATTTCGGTAAACACAATTTGTGATTATGTTTTTAATACCTTAGCAACAGCTTTTGCAGGGTAATCGTCACCAAGTATTGCACCAACACATTGTTTAGTAACCAAGTCTTGCATCAACACATTGTTTAACCTTGTCTTCGCTAAGTTTAGGTGTAGCCTGAACCACAAGTAACGTTTTTATATGGATTCAATAATAGAGATATTAAGACATCAGTTGAACTGTGATATACTCTTCCATAAGAGCCTTCACCAATGAGAGCAGTGGATCAAAAATCATCAGTTGCTTCCTTGAGTTCAATAAGAACTATAGTAGGTACTTCAATAGGCTGCACCTTCACAGTTTGAGCGGTGCTCTTCTGTGCAGTTTTACAGGCATGGGGCCTCCCATCATTTCCTGCACCACAACCAATACTCCAATAAGAAAACAAAAAGTTGTCAAGCCTTGAGTTTTGCTTGGTAAAAGTCATCATGTCTGCATAAACCTTAGTCTTATGCTATAATTTTTAAATACCTTCTCCAAAGTATTTGGCTTTATTGTGGTCTTCATAATCATCAGCAGTTTTATGCATATCATCTTCCTCGTAACAGCCGAAGCAGTTCATTTTCTTATTGTTTATCTATCTGTTAGAGAACTATCAACGCTATTCATAGGATGAAACAATAGGACTATTAGATTAGCGGAAAATTTATATATTTGAAAAGAAAAATGTACATTTGTACAGAACATTTATCTATTTAGTCGACTTTGATAGCGTGTCAACGTAAACACTGTTGGATTATTGTGACTAAACCAAAAGCCAACGGACCAGGTTGCCACCTTATTTTTTATACTAGGAATGTTCTTTAAGGCCAACGGCGTGAATTCCGCTGTCAGCCGCTCATTACAATTGACCTTGTGATTTTATGTGTGGCCTTTGGTATTTGGGATTAATTCAGGTATGATTTAGAAAATGTCACTTTTGGTTTATTCTATTCGTTTTCATGAATTATGGTTGAAATTACTAATTTAAATATACTCACTATGAAATCACATCTAAAACCCTAGCCGCAAGAGCTCCAACGGCGATGAAGAAGCTGATTCCCTGATGTCGATGCATGCTTCCTTTGTTTGATTTACCCTTTGGTAATTGAATAGTACCTCACATTAGATTGATCTTTGTCGTCTGTGTGAGCCTGGTTTCACTAGCTCGGCGTTCAGGAGACTCCGTGTTTGTTTCTTCTCTGTTACAGAAGTTTCCTCTATCTCACGGTTTCTTCTTCCAATCACCAGTTCGTCTCTCTCCGATCACTGCTCATATCTTAGACCATCTACATCTGATAAATACGCACATTGGCGTATCCGATCTGATCAACTCGCTCAGACCGTCTACTTATTCCATTCATTCAGTTTCACTAATCCTCCAATATTCGTTCCTTGGATCCTTTTGTCCAGTTCTTGTCTGCAACTCTTCGACTTGATCACATACCATTAGTATGGGATCATTACGGCTGGGATATACCTCTCACGGAGATGTTAAGGGGAAGGGCATTATGTACGACGATGATGATGCTCCGATTAAACTACTGGATCAGGATGACTCGTTTGTCATTCAAGAACACCGCAGGACTCTGATCGAAAAGATACTGAACCCTAAGAAACAGAATGTGGAGAAGCTTCTCCAAACGCAGCCCATCCAATGTGGCGTAGCTGATAGAACCACAGTAAATGATCTTGGAAATGGAAAGTTTCTTATTAACTTTACATCAAAGGAGGATCTAAACAATCTGATGAAGCAAGGTCCTTTCCATTTCAACTTCTGCATGTTTCAACTTCAACATCACGACGATTACCCGTGAATAATACCTTTTTGGGTTCAGCTCATTGGCTTCTCAAAGGATCTGTGGATTAAGGATAATTTAAAAAAAAAACATTGGGCGAAGACTTGGTCACATAGACACAATGGAGTTAACAGAAGGTAGAATGCTTATTGACATTGATTCAAATGATTCAAGGAAGCCTTTGAAGTTTACGCGTCAAGTGATGTATAAGGGGGGTGAGGTTACGATTGAGATCAAGTATGATAGGCTCTTTAAACATTGTACTAGCTGTGGTCTACTCTCACATGAGAAAGCTTATTTTCCTACCACAAATGTGATGTCCAGAATATCGTATCAAGTGGATAAGCATGATGCTTTCATTCATATGGCTTCTCCACGAACAGAACCTGCGCAACATGAATCAAATTGCTCAACATCAGCCGTTGCTGAGGGAGCGTTTACAAGGAACTCATGATGCTTACACACGGGTGGACTCCTCACAAGAAAGGAAGCTATGTAACAGAAATCACATTGCTAACCATCAGCCGTTGCTGAGGGAGCGATCACAACCAGCTTGTGATGCTTACACACGGGTGGATCTTCCATAAGTCAGAAGCTCCGCAACAATAATCACTTTGATCATCACCAGTCATTGCGTCGCCATCAAGAAGATACATGACACTCCAACTTCGCCCAACACTCTTCTCAACACAGCACGAGCTTTGAGCATCTGAACCTGATAGACACAATGGAGGGTATCACTCTTCTCAGGCGTATCAATCTCGGTACTCACGGGACCTCTCTCGCCCGGCTTCTCACTTTGATAGAATCATACGATCACATGGTCGCAAGTCATCTCATCGGGTCTCCAAGGTATGTGCTGCTCCATATGACCATCCAAGAAAACAAGTTTGGAGGGAAAATTCGACCTACAAACCTGCAGACAAAGAAATACCACAAGGCCGTGATGTTGTTTCTTATGAACATGCGCCCGCTCTTGCTAGTTTCAAACCGTCAGAAGGAGACGATCGGTTTGATGGGAAGGGAGTGGAGCCAATGTATGAACGACAATATGGACAGGAAAAAGATCAAAAGACACGCTAGTGCTATTGTCTCACCAGCCATTCAAAATTTGGAGATGGTGGACAATGTTACTGTACGTAACAGAACTGTTGCACGATCTCTTTCTTTTGACAATGGCGATGAACATATGATTGAAGCTCTCTCTGAGATGGATGTTCAACCAGTGGATGATGTTGAGATGATGGCTGGAGATGACGATCTACTAGGCGACGAGCTAATGGACCTGGAAGAACTGCGGAATTCTACTGCAAAATTGACAATGTTTATCTCCAAGGCCTCGTCACACAAGCATGGTACTAAGGAATCCAAAAGCTCAAGGAACAACAGCAAGAAAGATCTCTGTTTGGGGATCAAGCCAATGCTTCTACGTCAAGGATCCCCATGGCTGAGGGCGACTTTGGTGTCTGCGCACAAGAAGCATGAGAAAAAAGACAAAACTCGGCACACTCATTCCTACGCTATGGGAAGGCATGGTCACACAACCGAGGAAGGTGGTTCAATGGGATCCAAAAACCCATCCCACCCTCATCAATGAGGACGATCAGTTGGAACTGGTTGGAACTGTCGAGGGATAGGAAACAACCTTACAGTTCGACGCCTTACGAAGATGTGTCAGAAATATCGCCCATGACTAGTGTTCTTTCTGAGACTAATAACAAGCGGCTGCTGTTGCAAAACATTCAGGCCGATTTGGGATTTGATCATTTGTTTACTGTTAAGCCACTTGGACTCAGCGGAGGTTTAGCTTTGTTTTTTATGGATGATTTTCAAGTTAATGTTTTATTTTCAAATAACATAATGATTGACATTGAGGCAGTCATTGATGGAATAAAACTCGATATGCCATTTGTTTATGTGGATCATGTTTTAGAACGTAGAGATATATTTTTGGAACGTCTTACGCGTTTCTCAACAACAAGAACCCGACCATGGTTCATGTTAGGTGACTTCAACGAAATTACTTATCATGAAGAATAGGAAGGTGGTAGAGAGCGCACATACAATTCATTCTTACCTTTCCGGAAAATTCTCAGCGATTGTGGAATGTTGGAGTTTCTTTTTACAGGGAACATGCTATCATGGGCAGGAAAAAGAGCTGGGAGAGTTACGGTCAGATGCCGTCTTGATAGAGCTTTAGGAAATGAAGACTGGCATGAAAAGTTTCCTCACTCCTAGATGAAGTATATGAGACTATGGGGATCGGATCATTGTCCGATCCTAGCTGTTATTCTTAGGAAGCCGTCGAGGAAATAAAAAATTTTCAAATTTGACAAAATATGGCTTGATAATGAGGAGCTCAGACAAGTCATACTTAAGGGGTGAAAATCACCGGATCTTCCACCTGATGCAAGCATTATGGAGCATATTGTGAGCTGTCGGAAAGCTCTGAGTGACTGGAAACGACAAAATAACCTAAATTCTGCGAAGACTGTGGAGGAGTTAAAAGAGAAAGTAGACCACTTATCTTCCAATGACGACGCCACGACCGAAGAGATTGCGACTGCTTTAAAGGAATTTTCTGATGCTCTTAAGGCAGAGGAGATATTCTGGAAGTAAAAGTGCAGAGTCTTCTGGCTACGCGATGGGGATAGAAACACAAAATTCTTTCATGCCCTAACAAAGCAGCGAAGAGCGAGGAACATGATTACATAGTTATTAGATGCTGGTGGGAATGTTGTTTAGGATAAGGAAGGACTTGTAGCCATTGCCACAAGTTACTTTAGACATATTTTCTAATCATCAAATCCAGAAGAAATAGAGGAAGCTTTATCAGAAAGTTTTGCGACGATTACGACATCGAACAATGATACTCTCAGAGCCGGTCACTGAATGGGAGATCAAATTGACACTCTTTGCGATGCATCCAAAGAAATCCCCAAGGCCAAATGGGATGACCGCGATTTTCTACTAGAAATTTGAGACATTGTAAAGGATGACTTTACTCTTATGGTCAATCAATTCATGTTTGAAGGCTCGTTGCCTTCTGGTCTAAATAATACTAACATATGTCTCATTCCAAAAGTAGATAACTCGGACCAGATGAGCCAGTTACATCCCAGTAGTCTCTGTAATTTTAGCTACAAAATAATCTCTAAGATCTTATGCCAGAGGTTGAAAAAGGTCTTACCGGATAGGATTTCTGAAATCCAGTCAGCCTTTGTTGCTGGGAGATAGATCTCTGACAACATCATAATAGTCAAGAAATGTTTCATAACTAATCCAATTGGACGGAACAAAAGGATAACCATTAAGACAGACATGAGTAAGACATATGATAGGATGGAGTGGTCATACATCAAGACTACCATGAAGAAGATGGGCTTTTCAGAAATATGGATTACCTGAATAATGCGATGTGTGACATCAGTCAAGTACAAGGTCCTTATGAATGATCAGCCAAGGGGTAATATCGTTTCGGAGAGAGGTATGCGGTAGGGGGATCCTCTGTCCCCTTTCATTTTTATTCTATGCACGGAAGCACTCGTTAGTCTTCTAAATCATGAGAGAATCAAGGAGATAATGGGGATGCGCATCACACGTGCGTGTCTTTCGGTATCTCACCTTCTATTTGCAGATGATAGCCTGTTCTTTTGTAAGGCGGAGCCCCGTTAATGTGAAGAAGTAATGAAAGTGGTCAGGAGATATGGACAAGCTTCATGTCAATGCATAAACTTTGACAAATCCTCTTTACTCTTTGGTAAGAGAATCGGCTAGGATTTCAAGCAAGAGATTAAAGACACACTAGTAATTCAGAATGAAGGAGGGATGGGCACATACTTAGGGATACCAGAGGACATCAGTGGGTCCAAATGTACGCTCTTTGCTTTTCTGAAGGACAAGCTACGGAATAGAGTAAACATATGGACTGGGATATGGCTTTCAGAAGGTGAAAAGGAAGTTATGATCAAGTGTATACTGCTAGCCTTGCCAACATATGTAATGTCCTCTTTCTTGCTCCCGTTGAAGATATATGAAAACTTAGCTAGTGCCATTACACAATTTTGGTGGAGCTCGAACCACCCAAAGAGAGGTGTACACTGGTCAACATGGGACAAATTATGCTTATCTAAATAGGAAGGAGGTATTTGTTTTAGAATGCTTCATGAATTCAACCTGGCCCTGCTAGCAAAACAGTTATGGCGATTGGTGCAGTTTTCAGATTCATTGGTTGCTCGAGTCTTTGAGAGGCCGATATAATCGTTTGAGCTCGCCTTTGCGAAAGCTTTCTGTCGGTAGTCCATTGTATGTGTGGACTAGCATATCAACGGCGAGAGAATTACTTTTTTTAGGAGTAAGACAAAAAGTACATTCAGGCTATGAGGTAAGAGTTTGGGAGGATCCTTGGATCCCCACTGTACCAACGAGGCCAGCATCCCCATCTTCACCGGTGCTACATCCGAACATGAGAGTAAGTGAGCTAATTAATCAAGAAACGAAAACTTGGGATGTGGGCAGACTGGAGAATTACGTAGCTGTCGATGACATACCTCTTATAAGGAGTATGGCCATAAGTTCAACGCACCGTCGGGACACGTAGTGATGGCACTATACAAGGAATGGACAATACACAATTAAATCTGGTTACTGGGTACACGAAATATATGTAAAAATGAGGAGGATGCGGAGGTTTGTGAACCAAGTTTCACGAAACTTCAGGCACATGCTTGGAAAGTTAAGGCATTCCAAAATATATGCTATCTTATGTGGCAATTGATAACATGTCCTCTGGCTGTTACAAGCACTCGAAACTATAGACATATGAGATGTGATAACCATTGTCCACGATGTGGGGAACCAGAGGATACAATTACACATGCGATTTTCTAGTGTCTACCGACATTACAAGTTTGGTCCTTATCATCCACGCCCACAAGTCCTACCTTATATCCCCTGTAGAGTACGTATGCAAATATGGACTATCTTTCATGGAGGAAGAATGGCATTATGGAACCGGAATTGGACAGAGATCCCTATCCCTGGCTAATTTGGTTATTTGGAAAGCTAGGAACGATAAGCTGTTCAGGGGGATTGATAAAGATCCATTGAAATTAGCCTATTATGCAGAGAGTGAATGTCAAGCATGGTGCCAAGCCAATGAGCATATTTTATCCCCACCTCATGAAAACATAGATGCGGAAAGCCATGACTTAAGCCTAGGAACATATGTATGGTGGATGGTTCTTGGACATACACTGCACTGTTTAGTGAGTGTGGTTGGCTTTGGAATGATTGTTTGGAAAATAGTCAGTTAATGGGATTGCGCAATTTTAATAAAGTGGAGTCTGCTTTGCACTCATAGTTGGAAGCACTGCGGTGGGCAATGGAGAACATTCTTCAACATTTGCTATGTCAGGGCTTTGAGACTGAATGCAAGTAGATGATTGCGATGCTTAGGAATCCCCAGGAATGACTTAGATTCTCAACGGAATTGGAAAAGCTCATGACGTTGCGGATTTTCTTAATTTCAAAATCTTTTATGTATCTAGGACGCAGAATGGAACTTTCTATCGAGTACTTTTGTTTGTTGGTTGTTCTATTCTGGTCTGGATTCCCAAACTACCTCAAACTTAAATACTATATCAACTATTTGATGTCAAATATATATATATATATATATATATATTCACTATATTCTTAGCATTAATCAAATATATAATTTTGTTAGAGATGTCTATTTATAATAGTCATTGCAGTTTTATATATGTTGTTTTCAAAATATCACACTACGTACTTAATGCCCTTTTTCAATATATATAGCACACTACTTTATATACTAGATTCATAAGATTCATATTTTTTGACAAAAGAAAAGTTCATAAGAACCACTACATATAACTACCTATATACATATGTAGTCTAACTATCCTAGCTAGTTTTTTTTTGGGTAAAACTATACTAGCTAGTTTCTAATATGATTTTATGTTTTTTGGGTAAAACTATACTAGCTAGTTTCTAATATTATTTTATGTTTTCACCTTAAATGATAAATGCGGGTTAGTAATGGGTCGTATATATGAAGTCGTTTTCATGCATGTAATATAATGGCATGTTCGATAGGAATCATGGTGTCTTTTTGGTTAATATTAACACTAATTAATCAATTATTCTCGAACAATATGAATTAGTGTCATTTGCTGAAATCAAAATATATATTTTTTTAAAATAGACTGAACATGCACGATGCACGAATAGAGTGAACATGCATGAAAATGGAACGGAACTTCATATAATAAAGAACCAATAAATATCAACATCGGTGACTGTAAAAGCGTGTAACAAGGCATACTTAAGGAATAAGGACGATTAAGAAGCTGTTAGAAAAAGGAACGATTAAGAATTTCATAATTTTATGGAATGATCCGCATCATGATTTCAAAGCTATCAAGACCAGGAACATGCATGAATATGATCCGACATTGCACATTGGATTCTCCCTTCTATTTCATGTGACTGGACTCTTATGTAGTCACACTAACAAAAATCGTTTTCTTTCTTTTAATATTCCACTGTACGATTTGTATGTAACCTCAATCAGTCGTATCAGATGCAAGTTTAAAGAATAGAATCAACAGAAAACATTTTGTTTATCCGGAATTCAACTCACTTTTCGATACGAGAAGCAGCTATCATCATTAATACTGGTGTCTGTGAGAACTAGAAAGAACTTAGCTTAAACTCGAGCTATCTACAACAATGGCGCAACCCAAGCTCTTGATCTACAACAATGGCCTCAGCGGCGTATCTAGAAAATAATTTTAGTGGGGGCAAATTAAATAATTAATTAATATATTTAAATTAAATATTATTATATTAATATAAGTTTCAAAGAGTTTTTTTTAAAGTTTAACTGATTCAACTAAAAAAATTGAAAAGAAATATAATCTGAATTCACTAACAAAATAAAATGAAATAGAAAAAATAGAATAAGTTGTTAAATAAACAATGATATTAAACGTATGAGTGACAAAAAAGTTACTATATTAGAAAAAAACGGGTAAACGACTTATTTCCACATCAGAAGTATCATATAGTAATAAATTCACATAATTTTTTAACCTCATCCTAATTCTTCATATTAGAAGTATTAAAACCTATTTTTTCCCAATTCGAAAAACGGGTAAACGACCTATTTTTTAACCTAATGCATTAAGTATGAACTAAAATCCACACAATCTGATTTGCATCCGTTTACTTCTCAAGTATTTGAAATAGAACCAGCGGTTAACCTATTTAAATTGATACAATCCGATTTTAAAAATTTACCAAAGTTTGATTTAGAAGTTGTGTTGGGTTTATATTTGTATCCCGGTTAGACCGGGTTTTAAATTTGGTCAAAAACATACTAATTTGGTATTGGTTTACATCTAAATCATTTAAACCAAGCTAAACCTTCGGGTTATGGGGATACGAGTTTAGATCTTTCGAATTGGGGAGAAATAGGTTTTAATACTTCTAACGTATGGAATTAGGACAAGGTTGAAAGATTGTGTGGATTTGTTACTATATAATATTTTTGGTGTGGAAATAGGTCGTTTATTCGAAAAAACAAAAGGAAACAAAAGAAAGGCAAACGTGAAAAGATGAAAAAAAATTGATACAACAAGTGGGTGAGAAAAACAAATCTGAAAAGGAATTGCAAAATAAAATAAATGAGCACGTTAAGGGGTCACATGGAGGTTTGAACATACAACTAGCGGGGACAAAATTAATGTTTTAACCACCTGAGCTGCATAATCATTATTATTTACTATGTACTTAACGTAATATGTAATTTTTATGGGGACAGCTGCTCCCTCCTTGTAGACTGTAGGTTCGCCACTGAATGGCCTCACTCTTTTCTCTCTTTTCTTTTACAATCAGTGCTGGTCCTTTCATAACATGGACTATATAAGCCCAGAAAATTTGTTATAAAATGGAGAAACAAATACAAAAGGTAACACAAATATTCAAACCCATGACCGAAACCATCTACATTACAATGCCACAACCATTGCAGCTGAAAGATAGTTTGAAAAAAGCTGAAAATTTATTTACTCCCTCGGTTTCATATCAATTGTTGTTGGAAAAATTTTCGTTACAAAATAAGTGTAATTTTCGATTTTCAATGCAAAATTTATTAGTTTTATTCTGCCGTCTATTTTTCTATTGGCTGATATATGGTTAGTTGTATAGATAATTGTGTTTTTATATGAAAAAAATATGAAAAATTAATTGTTTCTTTAATCCATGTCCATAAATGTATAGTGGCACAAAATAAATATTATTTAAAAGGCACCAAGCACATACTTACCTTGCGTGTCCTACATCTCAAGGCCAGCACGGGTTGTAAGAGCATGTCCAAGGGGAGATTTTCAGTGGATATCTAAAGATTAAAGGAAAAGATAGTGAATAAAAAGTTATTCAAAACACATCAATCGATCATCTCTATAATTCCTCTTTACACATTCAATACACTTAGTTTAGACATTTAGCTTTAGGCATTTAAATAAATTAAATTAAAACAATAATATTTTACCTTTAAGAATCTCATTTTGAAAACTTGAACGATAAGGTTGCTCTAAAAGCATTTTCATCGGTATGATGGAAATGGATATCTAAAAATTATTAAATTAGGAAAAGGAAGCAAGCCAGAGAATAATACCATATAGGAGCAGATAATTTATTAAAATTCTTTTAGATGCACATTTTACAAATATAGGAGCAGATAATTTATTTAGATTCTTTTAGATGCTCATTTACAAATGGCAGCTTCTCATCTGTTTAGTTTATTCTACAAAAAAATATTTATTTATTGATAGTGTACTAAATAACAATATAAGAAAGATGTAAATCTTTTATGGACTTCTTAACCAATAAGCATGTTATAATATTTTCCTCTTTTCTTCCAGATCAGATAATAGCCACGGATAATGATATGATTTACAGTAAAAATATATTAATTAATAATATTATAATTTTATATTTCTTAATTTATATATTTTATATTTTAAATATAGTTATCTAAAATAAAAATAATGCTTTTTTGAAGATGTTGTATATTCATTATATTTAGACAAATTGAACTCTCTACTAAAACATTATAGTTTAACTAGTACAATACATAATAACACTATTCAACACAATTTGATAAATTTTAGGACTTTGTTGGCCTTGTTACTATTTTAGGCGAAACTTTACGTATATTCTAGTTAAAAAAGATGTAAAAAGACACTGGACAAATCTCATAAACCATCAAAAAGACATAATTTATTACACTCATTCACACCACCACTTGAATCAAATCATTTCTCTTTCATATTTCTAAAAGATTTTTCTACTTCATCTCTTTCATATTACCTTGGTCTTAGTTTTGTAAGATATCTTGATCTTCATCTACAATCAAATAATAATTATTTTATTTAAATCTGAATCTCTTTAATAATAACTAGACAAGCAAAGTAACTCTGACTCCGAATACATAATTAAGGGTACATTTTAAAGTAACCAGATAGTAGAGTCTCACACTTCTTGATTAGATTAACAGCTGTGATTTACTAATTTATTCTCAATTATAACTAGTGTACTTTGGCTTTAAATGTGTGTGCAGAACATATCAAGATTAAAGGTAGATTATCTAATATGTAGATGTAACTGCATTTCTTATATATTCAAGCTTTTAAATGCAGAACTAAGAAAATGAAAAAAGTACAAATTGTCTTGCGTGCATATTACTATTTATCTGTTAATAAATATCCAAGTTGGCGTAAAGCAGATGCTCAATCCTTGTCTTTGCTTTAAAAAAAACTGATGTCTATAGTATTTTTATTATCTTTTTTTTTTCATTTATGTCCACACTATAAGTTCTCTAAGAATATGGTTTAGTATTTTGTATTTTCATTTTCAATGTAGGAGTAATATTTATTAGACAAAAGTATGATTTTATACACACACACACACACATATATATATAATTTACATATTCATCATTTTTTCTAATAATTTATGCATTGTTTTGTAAAATAAAGTTATATAACTTCAATAAATAATCGTATGTAATATTTGGTAAACTATAAAAACATATATGTTATAGTTTATTTTTTAATTGTTAATAAAAAATTATCATAAATAAATAATTAATAGTTGTCTACAAATTAGACCCGAGCAAATAAACTGAGTCCAAAAATCCAAACCAAACTGAACCGGACCTGATAATCTACTTGATGTGCATTTGTTATGCTTGATCAAAATTGAAAATACATTGAGTTTAACCAGGTTCAAATCAATATTTTTGGAACTGATAACCCGATGAATATTCAAAAATATTCGAGTTCAACCAATCTTGGACATGTAATGACACCCAAACCGAACCCAACTTGATTCACCACACAAGTTTTCGCCACCTTAGTATCTCCTTTTTGTTTTACAACTGATTCCAAGTATCTGAAGAATGAAACCTCTCTCTGTAATCATCTTTAGATCGCCATAAAACTTTATCTACTCCACCTACAGGTTGAGGCAATGGGAAATCATAGATCTTCTCATAAATCTCAGGAAAGTTTCACTCACCTCGACGACGAATCTTCCAACCTTCTCCATTAACCGCTTCAGCAACTAATGCCTCACAAGTAACTCCCAAATACATTGGTCCCAACTCTCCCGTCATATCCAGTAATTTTCCCACTCCAAGCCAGTTATCAAACCAAAAAGACACTGACCTTCCATCGTTAACTTCATGTTTCAGAAAGTCATACGCCAAAGGACAGAGCTTTAGAAGCTTACGCCAGAGACCCATGATATAGGCCAAAGGACGACGCTTTAGAAGCTTACGCCACCCATAAGTCATACGACAATAATAATTCAATAGTTGAACGAAGTGATAAGAAATAACCAAAATGATGATATTTATTGTTATTTATGTCAACATGATATTTTTACTTATTTATAATAAGTTATATTTTGTTTAGATATTTAATTTTAATTAAAATATTTAATATTTATTTAAACAAAATAATTTCTTAAATTATTTTGATATGTATTTTTTCTACTTGATCTGCATAATCTGCATTTGTTCGGCTTGATCTGCATTTCTCTTTGATCTTCATTTTTGCTACGTTTTCCATTCGAAGCCTTTGTTTCATGATGTTCACTTTAGCTTAGTTTGTGTCAATGAAAAGCCAAACAAATATATTATGTAAACATTGACACAATAAAAAATCCAAACAAATCTCTATTGCAACAAACATTAAACACACAATCTGAATCCATGGACAAACATAAAAAAATATATATTAAGCGAAGAAATCATTGATGGCGTAATAGTTTTTCTTAAAGTTTAACACAAACAAAATAGAGGAAATGCATAACATGTACGACCATGTCCATCTCGTTCGCTAAGAATTCCACCGCCATGGTCAATCTGATCTGTTAAAAACATGACAGAGAAGGATATTGGGAGAAAAAGACGAAGACCTTTATAATATATTTATTTTGTAGTAGTCTATTTTCAGTATCCTGATACTGCTCATTATCCTTCTCTGGCATGTCTTTAAAATATTTAAAATAAAAACACTTAGTCTTTTCTAGTAAAAACAAGACAGAGAAGGATAATGAGCAGTATCAGTATGTTGTAGAAACAATACGTTACAGAAGTTATATGCTCTTACCAAAGCATTAAATAAAGTGATTAGTAGAGGAGTAGCAGTGTACAATTTTATAATTATCATAAAAATTAATTTATAATATATTTATTTTAAATTAATATATAGGAAAATTTTCTCAAGTTTGTGTCACAAAAAGAGTTTCTAAGAAAGAAAATGATTCAAAAAGGTTTCACAAAAAGACTTTTGTGCTCTTGGCTTTATAAATATACAATTAATGAATATATATATATAGTTTTGGATTATATGTTTTTCAGATTCACATTTTTTATAATTTATATTTTCAAAATTTCCTTTTTTGAATTTGTTTCTATTTTTATTTTGAAAATCGAATATTATTTTTTGAAATTATTTTCAAAATTTTTATTTTAATTTTTTTTGAATATTTTAGACAACACCCTAAAACCTCAACCTTAACTCTAAACAAAAATGTTTAGAGTTAGTTAAACTTAGGGATATAAGAGTATATTTGCACTTCAATAAAATCTCGTTTGGTTATTTTCCACCTTAAAGGTTATTTTTAGGAAAATAAACTAAAATATGTTACTCTGGGAAATTTATATTAAATTATGTTTTATTGTTAAATTACTGAATGATATGTATAATTATATAAATTATATTATATTTAATTATTATTTTTAAATAAAAGATACCGAATTGCATTTTTTAAAAATTGTTAATAATAAAATATATTTATTATATTATTAAGCAAAAATAAATTAAGTATATATAATTATTTTTAATTTTTATATATTCATACTGCAAATGCTCTCTCAAAAAAATCTATATCAGAACATTGAGCAAATAAACGATTATAAAGTCTTATAAATAATTGTAAATGCTTTAGTCATAACTGTTGATCTGATAAAAAGAATAAGTACCAATAATAAAAGTTGCATATCCTCAAAAGAGAGTCCACGTAGGAAAAAAAAATCATCCAATCAGAATTCGCTTTCATGACACGTTATTTCTTTTTAAGTTGTTACTGAAAAATGATGGGCTTCTTTCAAACTTAATCATTCTATTTTCTCACATCACCAAATCGAACCCACTTCTGGAACTGCGATCGTCTCTGTCTCATCAACTCCGTCTTCTCCATTACAGCTAACCATCCATCAATCAACTCTCATCCTTCTCATCTACATCTGAAACTCAAGCGATGATGGTGTTTTCCAGAAGTTTTACTGTAGCGCATCTTCATGATGAATCTCTTGCTCGAGGTCATTTCAGTCTTTTTCATCTGGGATTTTTTTTTCTTTGAACTATTACGAAATGTATTGAAATATTGAATCATCACATTAACGATAATGAGAAAAAGTTTAAGTGTTTTTATTTAAATATTTAAAAAACATGACGGAGAAGGATAATGAGCAATATAATGAGCTATATGCTCTTACGAAAGCTTTAAATAAAATGATTAGTAAAGCAGTAGCAGTGTACAATTATATAATTATCATAAAAATTAATTTATAATATATTTATTTTAAATTAATATATAGGAAAATTTTCTCAACTAGTCTATTTTTCAAGTTTGTGTCACAAAAAAGTCCCTAAGAAAGAAAATGATTCAAAAAGGTTTCACAAAAAGACTTTTGTGCTCTTGGCTTTATAAATATATAATTAATGAATAAATATATATATATATTTATATTTATATAGTTTTGGATTATATATTTTTCAGATTCACATTTTTATAATTTTTATTTTCAAAATTTCCTTTTTGAATTTGTTTTTAAATTTTTTTTTTAAAATAAAAACTCTTTTTTGAAATTATTTTCAAAATTTTTATTTTAATTTTTTTGAATATTGTAGACACCACCCTACAACCTCAACCTTAACTCTAAACAAAAATGTTTAAAGTTTGTTAACCTTAGGGATATAAGAGTGTATTTGCACTTCAATAAAATCTCTTTTGGTTATTTTCCACCTTAAAGGTTATTTTGTGAAAATAAACTAAAATAAGTTATTCTGGGAAATTTATCTAATATATATGTGTACTTATATATTTATAATATATATTAATAATATATTTTCTACGAAAAAATGATTTTTCTCCAATTATATAAATTGTTTTATATTTTAAATGTGAAATAGTAATACTTTTAAAAAATTGTATTTTATTTTCAAATAGAAAAAAATTATTTTCGACATAAAATTAATTTAAATATTATTTAATAAAATAAATTAGTTATATATAATTTATATATAATTTTTTTTATTGTTGGAAGAGCAGTAAATGATTCATTTATAAAATTATTGAAAAAATAATATATGATATAGTATATTTAGTTTGAAGTAATAGAAATATTTTATATCTATAATATATAAATATATATTAAATTATGTATTATTGTTAAATTACTGAATGGTATGTATAATTATATAAATTATATTATATTTAATTATTATTTTTAAATAAGAGATATCAAATTGCATTTTTTAAAAAATTGTTAATAATAAAATATATTTATTATATTATTAAAAAAATAAATTAAGTATATCTAATTACTTTTAATTTTTATATATTCATACTGCAAATGCTCTCTAAAAAAAATCTATATGAGAACATTGAGCAAATAAACGATTATAAAGTCTTGTAAATAATTGTAAATGTTGTAGTCATAACTGTTGGTCTGATAAAAAGAATATCTAATAATAATAAAAGTTGCATATCCTCAAAAGAGAGTCCAGGTAGGACAAAAAAATCATCCAATCAGAATTCGCTTTCATGACACGTTATTTCTTCTTAAGTTGTTACTGAAAAATGATGGGCTTCTTTTAAATTTAATCATTCTATTTCCTCACATCACCAAATCGAACCCACTTCTGGAACTTCGATCGTCTCTGTCTCATCAACTCTGTCTTCTACGTTACAGCTAACCATCCTATCAATTAACTCTCATCCTTCTCATCTACATCTGAAACTCAAGCGATGATGGTGTTTCTAGAAGTTTTACTCTAGCGCATCGTCATGATGAATCTCTTGCTCGAGGTTATTTCAGTCCGTTTCATCTGGGATTTTTTTTCTTTGAACTGTTACGAAGTGTATTGAAATATTGAATCATCACATTAACGAGAATGAGAAAAAGTTAAAGTGTTTTTATTTTAAATATTTTAAAGACATGGCAGAGAAGGATAATGAGCAGTATCAGTATGTTGTAGAGTTGTAGAAACGATATGTTACAGAAGCTACATGCTCTTACGAAAGCTTTAAATAAAGTGATTAGTAGAGCAGTAGTAGTGTACGATTTTATAATTATCATAAATTAATTTATAATATATTTATTTAAATTAATATATAGAAAAACTTTCTCAAGTAGTCTATTTTTCAAGTTTGTGTCACAAAAAGAGTCCCTAAGAAAGAAAATGATTCAAAAAGGTTTCACAAAAAGACTTTTGTGCTCTTGGCTTTATAAATATATAATTAATGAATATATATATATATAGTTTTGGATTATATGTTTTTCAGATTCACATTTTTTATAATTTTTGTTTTCAAAATTTCCGTTTTTTTGAATTTCTTTTTAATTTTTTTAAATTTTTTATACACCACCCTAAAACCTCAACCTTAACTCTAAACCAAAAAATGTTTAGAGTTAGTTAACCTTAGGGATATAAGAGTATATTTGCACTTCAATAAAATCTCTTTTGGTTATTTTCCACCTTAAAGGTTATTTTGTGAAAATAAACTAAAATATGTTATTTTGGGAAATTTATCTAATATATATGTGTACTTATATATTAAAAATATATATTAATAATATATTTTCTACAAAAAAAATGATTCTTCTCCAATTATATAAATTATTTTATATTTTAAATGTGAAATAGTAATACTTTTAAAAAATTGTATTTTATTTTAAAATAGAAAATTTATTTTTCGAACATAAAATTAATTTAAATATTATTAAATAAAATAAATTAATTATATATAATTTATATATAAATTTTTTTTATTGTTGGAAGAGCAGTAAATGATTCATTTATAAAATTATTGAAAAAATAATATATGATATAGTGTATTTAGTTTGAAATAATAGAAATATTTTTATATCTATAATATATAAATATATATTAAATTATGTTTTATTGTTAAATTACTGATTGAAATGTATAATTATATAAATTATATTATATTTAATTATTATTTTTAAATAAAGATATCGAATTGCATTTTTTGAAATTTTTTAATAATAAAATATATTTATTATATTATTAAACAAAAATAAATTAATTATATATAATGATTTTTAATTTATATATATTTATACTGCAAATGCTCTCTCAAAAAAATCTATATGAGACCATTGAGCAAATAAACGTTTATAAAGTCTTGCAAATAATTGTAAATGCTTTAGTCATAACTGTTGACCGGATAAAAAGAATATCTCACAATAATAAAAGTTGCATATCCTCAAAAGAGAGTCGATGTAGGACAAAAAAATCATCCAATCAGAATTCACTTTTATGACACGTTATTTCTTCTTAAGTTGTTAACGAAAAATGATGGGCTTCTTTCGAACTTGATCATTCTATTTCCTCACAGCACCAAATCGAACCCACTTCTGGAACTTCGACCGTCTCTGTCTCATCAACTCCGTCTTCTCCATTACAGCTAACCATCCTATCAATCAACTTTCATCCTTCTCATCTACATCTGAAACTCAAACGATGATGGTGTTTTCCAGAAGTTTTACTGTAGCACATCTTCATGATGAATCTCTTGCTCGAGGTCATTTCAGTCTGTTTCATCTGGGATTCTTTTCGTTGAACCGTTACGAAATGTATTGAAATATTGAATCATCACATTAACGACCGTTTAAATCTTTGACCCACTTCTACTGCTATAAAAAAAGTACTTCTCTTTGGTTGAAATAATCAGGTTAATCCTCCCAATCGTACGCTTTTAAAAAATTCACGGTAGCAAAGTTTTTAATTTCAGTGACTTCTAGCCTTACCTTTTGCATTTGATTAAGGATTTTTGATTTTATTGGATCAGTTTTTGGATTCCGTTTCATCTTCTCCATATAAACTTTTTAATTTAGTTTCTACGAAGCTTGAGATGAAGCAGTGATTTTTTTACTGTCTTTGGTGCTGGAGAAGGATTCGGGTTCTTTTCTAATATCAAGTACTTCGCAAAAAGTGTTGTTGATGGGTAGAGATGGCAATCTGGTATGTGGCCCGTGGGCTAGTCTCATAAAAATCCCATGCGAGGCGGGTTTGGGCCAGCAAATTGTTGACCCAAAAATTAGTGGGCCTTGCGGATAATGATGTTGCGGGACTGGGCCGTTGCGGTTTGGGCCACTGCGGGCAAGTGGGTGTAGAGAGGACCGTTTTCCATCGTTAATGTCGGCACCTGCAAAAAAAAAAAAAAAAGATTGTAACTTGTGAGAAGGCGATATCGCCGAGGATATCACCAACGATACTCTCCAAGCTCCGACAACCTTGAATCGAGCTCCGACGGTACCTCCGGCGTCCCTTTCAAGCTCAGTTGATCACCAGATGAGCACCAGATGAGCATCGACCTTGTCCTCTAAGATGTCCAAACGTTTGGTCTTCTCCTCCACTAAGGCCACCACCGGAGCTTCTCTCCGTCCTCGAGCAACAACCAGAGGGTCTATTCTTCCTTCGATGTGTTTGTGGAAGTTCACTGGAAGTACCTTTAAGTTCTCTTCTAACTTAAGGCTTGCCTCTTGTCCTTAGATTATGTATGTAAATGTATAGGTACACTTTGGACTTACTCGGTCTCGGGTGGAGAGTGAAAACTCTCATAGAGTGGCGCCATGGTCTGGGCATATCAAGTTATTGACTTCATCAAAGAGATAGTCAAAGAGCCAACCGTTGTGGTTGGAAACAGCCTTGAGGATTCACAGCTTTGTCAGTTGCAGTGGGACTATCAGAGCAAGTCACTTGAGAACCTTGTTATGGCAAGCTAAGCAACCTTCTCGAATTGAATTTGTCTTAAAGAGGGTAATGTCTATAATTTTGTTAGGTTTCTCAAGAGTTTGTTACTTTGTACTCAAGTTTTTTTATTTGCAGGTGTACATAAACGCTGCTAACGTTGATGACTATCTCGTTGAATTCCATTTCAAAACCTGCAACAGGCCCAAATGCTGGAAAAGTTTACAACATGTACTAAGAAATACTATGTTTTGACTTTTGATACATGAAGAGACCAACTGCTGTTGTGTTTCTTAACGAACCAGAGTATATACACTTTAGACAGTGTTAAAGTTTTTGTTGTTAATATATGTATGATAAAAGAAGGCAGCATAGCGATTGTGTTGTACATTCTTCACGGATTGAGGTTCTACTCCTACTCTTTACCAAATATTATCAGTTTAGGAATGGTTATTAGGTTAGTCTTGTGTCGTAGTAGGAAACTGATTCATGCTAGGTTATCGGATGTTGTAGTGATATATTATGACCCGTCTTTGACTTGAACTGTTTGATAATGTGACTTGAACTGTTTGAAGTTTTATCATCGTTACTTAAACTATCTTGATCATCGTGACTTGCTTGTGAATTGTGATTTAAGTAAAGTTTAGACTTAAATATTTAGACTTGACCAACAGGGAATAAGGAAATAATTTATAGATTTACAACAAATACTTTAAAAATACAAAATAACCCTAACAAATATACCCTAAACTCATGGCCTCCAGTCTCTCACGACTTGATGACTTATTTCGTGAGATAAACTAAAAACAAACAAAGAAACTTGAGAGAAGAAGAGGCGATGGATCCCAATTTCAAGCTGTTGGATACCTGTGACTCAGAGACATATGATCCTAATTTCAAGCCCTTGAATACATGTGACCTTGAGACTCAAGGACTGCTGGCATCTCTTGGCGCTACTGCTGATGCTGCTGATGATGATGCTGATGCTGAGGATCTCGGTTCTGGTGAAAAGAAGCAAGAGCGGAAAAGGAGGCTGATAAAAGTTGGTTCTGATGATGATGAAGTCGATACTGATGTCGAAATCACAGCTCCTCCAACTCAATCCTTCCAGCCTCGCAAGCAGTTTAGTTTCGGATCAGGGAGTGTCTAAAAAAACCAATATCTGGTGGATTTGCAACCTCTTCAAAGGCTACTCAAAGCAAGAAGAAGCCGAGTGTTTCTGTAATACGTGGAGGCAGAAGGTCTTCAAATCCGGCTCCAAATAATGGAACGAAGAAAGCTTTGGAGTCTAAGCAGCCACAAAATAACGTAAGTCATGGTGAGGAGATTAACATGGGTGATGCTTCTGATGAACCCGGTTTGGATGACGATGTGAAGGAGAGAAGGCAAATGTCCGACGTTTGGGATGATTTTGTTGTGATTTGAAAACCCAATGGCGAGGAGACGGCTTTGAGAAGGCATCATGAAAGATGCAAAATGTATACAAGGATGAACGGCAAGATGAAGCTTGATGGTGAAGGAAAATTACAACCACGCAAGTATGATCATCTTCTGTTTAGGAAGATGGTAGCTAAAACAATAATTCAGCATGACTTACCGTATTCCTATGTGGAGTATGAACAAGTGAGAGACACTTGGAAGTATCTGAATGATGATGTCCAATTTATTTGTCAAAGCACGGAGAAGTCTGATGTGTTTCACTTGTATGAAAGCGAGAGAGATTCACTGAAGAGGGAATTATCGAGTCTTCCTGGAAGAGTTTCCTTGACATCTGATTTGTGGACGTCTCTGAAGCGAGAGGGTTATATGTATGTGACTGCGCATTACATTGATCGGAGTTGGAAGTTAAACTCTAAAATTCTGACGTTTTGTGCTCTACCACCACCACATAATGGTATGAATGTTGCAACACAGCTCCTTGAATCACTGCAAGAGTGGGGTATTGAAAAAAGGTGTTCTCTCTCACATTATATAATGCTACGAGTAATGACTCAATGCAAGATATTGTCAAATCGCAGCTGATGTTGAGGGATGACTTGCTATGTGATGGAGAGTTTTTTCATGTCAGATGTGCAGCTCACATAATTAACCTTATAGTGCAAGATGGTTTGAAGGTTACTGAAGAGTCTTTGCAAAAAATAAGAGAGATGACTTGCTATGTGATGGAGAGTTTTTTCATGTCAGATGTGCAGCTCACATAATTAACCTTATAGTGCAAGATGGTTTGAAAGTTATTAAAGAGTCTTTGCACAAAATAAGAGAGAGCATTAAGTATGTAACAATATCAGAAACGCGTGAGGTATTGTTCGCAAAATGTGTGGCTGCTGCAAAAATAAGAGAAGATGCGGGTCTGATACTGGATGTTTCAACAAGATGGAATTCTACTTACTACATGCTTGACAGAGCCATCAAGTATTGAAAGGCATTCGTTCAGTTGGAGACATTTGATAAAAAAGGTTATAAAATGGCACCTACAGCTTAGGAATGGACACGAGTTGAAAATATAAGCTGTTTTTTGGGGCCTTTTGCTGAGATCACACGTTTGATGTCAGGTTCGCATTACCCAACTTCGAACTTGTATTTCTATCAGGTCTGGATTATCCAGGATTGGCTTCAGAAGCATAAGGAAAGCGGCGATGATATTATTAGAGACATGGTGTCACCAATGAAAGAGAAGTTTGATAAGTATTGGAAGGATGTTAGTGGAGTTTTTGCAATGGCATCAATCTTTGATCCACGTTTTAAGCTCTCAATTGTCGAATATTTCTTAGGGAAGCTTGACATGAGCACATGTGATGCAAAGTTGAAGAACTTGCGCACAAATCTTGGTACTCTATTCGAGTCTTATGACAAAAAATACAAGGCTAACTCACCTTCTACAGAGCCACGCGAGACGGTTCCACAAAAGAGCTATGGTGAAGGATCAATGGGAATGTTTGGGAACTACAATGTGAGTGTTTTATGTGACTTTTTTACGTTCCATTTATTTATTTTTAAATTCATTTTTTCTAATTTTTTAAACCTTCTTAGGATTTTTTTTTTTTTGCATTTCGCAAAATCAGTGGTGTTGTGAGTGGAAAGACAGCTCTAGAAGCTTATCTTGATGAACCAGCTTTGGAATTTGAAAAATTCCGAAGCATGGACATTCTTGACTTCTGGAAAGATAATGCTCATCGATATGGTGATATGGCTACAATGGCTTGTGATCTTCTAAGTATTCCTTTCACAACAGTAGCTTCATAATCCTCCTTAGCATTGGATCGCGAGTTCTTAATAAATATAGGAGCCGTCTGCTTCCAAAGAATGTGCAAGCTCTGATATGTACAAGGAATTGGATCAAAGGATATGAAGCTTATGCTCATGGTAATTGATTCACATTATTATAAATTGTATACCATGACCATTAATGAACTTTAGTTATTGACATTTTCAGATGAGGAAATTGCTGGTGATGAAGAGACAATACCATCATTTGAATCTATTGTCAATGATGAGAATGAAGAAGAAGCATGATTTGCTATTTTGATTTGTGTTTTGCTTTTATTACCATTTGAGATTTGATTGTTTGGCTTTCGTTTTGGTTTTCATTTATGTTTCAGATTGATGGTGTTTTGTTTAATTTATATTTGGTTTAGACTTTACAAGTTTGCATTGCATGATAGCATCAGTTACAAATTATAACTATACATACAATGAAATATCTGAGACGTCAATGCGTCTCTTGTTACAAATTATAATTATAATTGCACGACAAAACGAGTTTGCAGAATGCATTTGTTTGATTAGAGAGTAGGATATGCTGTGATATTCATGGACAGTTCCATGATCTTGCTGAGCTTTTCCATGTTGGAGGAATGATAACATCTGTTACTTACTCTTTTCCTGCATTTGGTTCTGGTGCTCATTTTTGTTTCTCCATGTACAAATCTTACAGATATTTGGCAACATTATCTCTCCAGACCTTTCTACATCGCCATAAGTTTTTGTTCTTCTCTGTAACATATATTTTAGGCGCATTAGTTTGTTGATTAGTGATGGTTGGGACGAAGTTTGGATCTATTTCTCTGGGTTCAATAAGGTCGATGATCTTCTGGAAATTTTCTTTGAGAGTAGGAAGCAAAGGTATCTTGAAGCTCCAGATTAGAATGATTTATTCTTTTAATTTCTTTCTTGATTATATGATTTGGCTATGTCCTTCTTTGAATTAATGATAGTGTTTGTATGTTTATTTCAGAAATGACAAAGCAAAAGCTACTGAAATATTATTAGCCAAAGATCTGAACGTTTTGGTACGTTTAGTGAAATACTTTACAAAGAGATCACACAACCGACACGAGATAAATTTAGATAAAATTTTCTTTTGCCTTGATATAATTGAACTTTCTAAATTGCAGACACTTAAGTGTTAAAATGTGTGTGTGTGTGTGCACAGTTTGGTGAGACAAAAAGGTTAAGATGCTTCATAAATTAAATAACTTAATATTTTACAGTTTATAGCTTATCAAATTGATCAATACCTTATATGTTTTCAATCTTTGTGTATCTTATAAAGTTTAATGATACCGAGGGGAAACTTTATATCAATTGGACAGATTTTTAAATTCAACTACATGAGGTAAAGGAACTAATCTGATTATGTATATACCTTTATGATAATAAATAATGTTCAATCTGTAAATATGCAAGCCTTTCAAGTATTACTTACTTCTTTTTAGCTTCCATTTCATCGAATGTAGTAGACATGATTGCATATTAGTTCCTGTACAACTAATAGAAGATATCATTAAAAATGTGCACCTATAAATCTATATGTAATACTAAAGCTATTATAATCTAGAATATAATAGAAAATTTATTATACAAACCATAACGAATAACACCAATAAGTATCAGATACAACCAACATCATTATCATCATAATAATTAGAAGAGAGTATAAATTTTAGTAATAAGTCTATTTAGTTATATAAAGAAGAAGGAAAAACATTTATAACAATTATTTAAATTAATATGGGTTCAATAAGTAATACTTACATTTTTTTAGAACTTCGCACTGCTTCAATAATACTTATTTCCTCAAGTACTTTTGATTTGAGTAGTACAACGGCACAACATGTTACTGATTGTGAATGCTGCAATAGAGAAACATAGCTAAGGTAACTGAACCACAAATCATTTTAATATAAAATTTAAAAGTTCTATTCAGTTACAAACTAATCTATATTTTACAATGAATGTTCTAATATCAAATACTAAAGCAGAAAATGGAGTATATTTTACAGGAAGAAATCAGTTTGATCACAAACCTTGAATGGTTTTGACAAGGTGTGAACAATATCAAGCTTTATTCAAAGTTTTTTTTTCAATTATATCTGAAACCATTTGAAATCACTCCGAACGCACATGAATACATTTTGAAAAATAAAAAGAAAGTTAGAACTCGATTTTCATTTTAGTAACTCAGTCAAGAAGATCAAAAATATTTAAGATTCGATTTACCTGACCATTTTGGAGTATTCTTCGCTTTGTTTTTGAGGGAGAAATGTCTCTCCTTACAAATCTTCTTTGGAGATATACAAAACCATATGAAACTCATCCGATAAAGTTATGATATCGGATTCGACATGCAACCGTTTTATTGAAATACAAAAAAGCTATATGTATTTTTGATTTGTTAAAAATGATAAAGATGAACGTACGATCTATTGATCAAAAAAATAAAAAGTGAAATACCTGAAAGATCGGTGTCGACAGAGGATGTGTCGCACGATTGTCGTTTTCTATTTTGACAGAAAAATGAAATTTTTGTTTGAGAAAGACTTTTCTGGAACAAGGTAAAAATGACAGGTGAAATTTTTTGTTGGTTGCCAAAAAAAGTTATGTAGGCCTGGGTCATATTACACATATTATTAATCTTGCATTGTAAGTCTAGTGGATACATAATTTGTTTTCTTTAAAATACCCAAATATTTTAATTTGTATGTAAATAAGTTCAAAACTTTTATGTTTATATGTAAAAAAGTCCATAATTCATAATTATTTTTGTTTTATTGATTTCTATTATCATTTAAGTATATTTATATTAAAAATTAGCATGGCTAAATAAGTAAATTCATAAATAAGATTCATAATTTCAATTTCTCATACCGTATATATATATATATTAATTTCTCTGTTAATGACGTAAAATATCAAAAATTTTAACTGTATTTAAATTGATGTTCTAACGGTCTAACCCAAATACATCTTCCACATTAAATTAAGATATAATGTAATTAAAATAATATCTTTACCGGAAAATATCTTGCACAGTAAATCAATTTACAATCTAATAAAATTAATCTTATAACTAGTGAACTTTCCACACATAGAATATAATATAATTATTTAATATTTAATTGACTAAGTTTTCCACGTTTCCAAAGCCAGGTCAAAATAGAACTATTAACGACAATCTATCTTAACCCGAATACTCATGTCTACATATTTGCAAAGGTATAAATTTAAAGTAAAACGGTTATCCCGCCCTATTTAAGAGCGGGTCAAAATCTAGTTATCAATAAAAGCACCACAAATAGACATACTTAAATGTTTTGAAGTTTAGCATATATCTTAATATCTTATTCATTAATTATCTAAACAATATATTTTAATACAACACTTGAAGTCCACAAACTACTTAATAATCAGTGACATTTTTAATCAACCTCAGTTATAACCATTTGAATAAAAAAATCAAAGTAATTTCATAAGAAGTTAATATTTAAATAAGGGAAACTCTCTCAAATAGACAATTTTAAAGTTTTTATAACAAAAATAAACCTCAAAACTTAAAATGACCAAAACATGATTTTTTTTTATTTTCCAAAGTTTAAGTTTTTTCTTTATTTTTTTTTAAATTTGAAATTGTTTATCGAAAACTTCACTCTTCAACTCCAAACAAAAATTGTAGGATTATATATATATATATATATTTACTTATTTTTTATAAGACATTTAAATCTATTTTGGTCATTTTTTATTTTTAAGGTCTATATTTGTGACAAAAACAATTTGGTCTATATTAGGGAATTTCTCTAAAAATAATTTTGGTACTATAGTCATATATATTAAATGCACATAGCATTTTTAATCTTAAAATTGATCATATTTTATAGCAAATAATATTAATTTAAATTAAATTATATAAAATACTTTTTCCTAGAAATCGCAAAAATAATATATATCATCATATGTATATCCAATCATTTTAATAATGTATATAAATAATGTAAAATTATTATGTTCAAACATATAATTTGGGTTGTAATGAGTATTAAATATAATTTTATATTTTATATTTTATAGAATAACAAAAAAATCAATTGTATATTTTGTTATAAGCGAGACAAATTCACAATAATTTACTTAAAATATTATAATTAAGAAATTAAACTGTACTAATATATTTATAAAAAATAAAAAAAAAGTAACTATATACTTTATAATATATTAATAAATTTAAACTACATTTTCAAGTAAATTAATGTATTTTACTCACTATTTATAATAAATATAGATTTAATTTTAATTTAAACTTAAAAGTTTAAAGTAACTATACATTTTAAAATATATTTTACAGTTAATATATATTTTTCATTTGTATACCCGCCCGTAGGGCGGGTTTTGCCCTCGTGTTTATAATAATGCTCTACCCCTAGGGCAAACTTACAAAAAAGTTTAAAAATTTGGAAATACTGTATGACAACTTTTTATGTATAAAATTATTGAAAAGAAAAAAATGCAATTATTTTAATACAAAATACTTATTTAAACAAACAGTAATATAAAAGCACTAAGACACAATATCTTTACCTTATTTTAAATAAACTATTTTGCCAAATTTTCATAATCAACATTTACAAGAAAATAATTTCAATGTTTTTTGGTAGGAGGCAGGAGACATGAGTCTCCTACTTTTTATTCGAAAACTTTAAAGCAAGTTACAAGCAAATTCTCCGAGGTTTAGAGACCTCATGAATGTCCTCCAAAAAATAGAAACAACACTCTCTGAAACAGCCTCCAAGAGATGTAAACCAAACAGTAAAGAAAACACATAGTTGACTAGTTCATCCGCTAAGTGATTAGCTTCCCTACACACTTGAGAAATCTTGACTGATCAGTCTCTTGATATAAAACCATAGCACATATGTACTAGGAATGACATACTAGGAATGACATAGGATTAGAATCCTGGATCCTTGTCTTGAGAAACCCACAACACTCTCGGAATCAACTTCCACTTCCAATCTACGAATACCACGATCCCATGCAATACACTGTCCATAGTATACTCTCTACAGCTCCGCCAAAGAAGCCGAACAGATGCCAATATTGAGTGCAAACCTCCTTGTCACGTTCCGTTCTCATCTCTCACAACCCCAGCCGACTTAGCAAGACCATGGTTTCCTCTAAATGCTCCATCTGTATTCAGCTTAAACCAACCATTAACATGTCTCAGCCATGAGATATGTTTTTCCACACGTTCTCGGGCCGACAATGACTTGCTAAGTTTCGCATTTGCATTCAACAGTTCTTGAGCCTTATCTTTGAGGAACTGCACCCTATCTTGACATTTACCTTTCTCACCAATGGCATAACTACATCTCCATTTACAGCACCACCATACCATTAGCCCAAAGAGCATAGACCATACTTCTCTCCGTTGTGGTGCGATCCTGATCAGGCTCAAACTTAAGAGATGTGATCCAATGTATGGACA
>JABAYD010016471.1:0-13566 GCA_014822095.1 Diplotaxis tenuifolia
TAAATAGGTAATTTTATTTTTGTTAAGATTTAAAATAAAGAAAATTTTATATTTTGTAAATCTCCTTTTTATTCTTTTTATTTAAAATAAAAAAATACCTCAGATACGTTTTTACATTTTTGTTTAGGGTTTTAGAAAAGAAAAAAATATTATCATATAATCATTAAATCGTAATTATTCTTTTTTAAACCTTAAAAAAGAAAAAACTGTTTTTTGCTAATTTTCTTTAATTCAAATCCTAATTAAAAAGGATAATTACTATTTTTTTAAAGAATAATTACTATCTTTGAAAAGGTTATTACTGTTTTTTTTAAACAATGATAACTATTATGTAATATCTTTAGCATCGTACTTCTCATCATATTCTTTTTTTTTAAATAGTATTAAATAGGTAATTTTATTTTTGTTAAGATTTAAAAAAAAAAAGAAAATTTATATTTTGTAAATCTCCTTTTTATTTTTTTATTTAAAATAAAAGAAAAGAAAAAATACTATCAGTTACGTTTTTACATTTTTTTAGGGTTTTAGAAAAGAGAAAAATATTATCATATAATCATTAAATCGTAATTATTATTTTTTAAATCTTAAAAAGGAAAAACTGTTTTTTTTTGCTGATTTTCCTTAATTAAAATCTTAATTAAAAAAAGATAATTATTAATTTTTTTAAGAGGATAATTACTATCTTATAAAAGGATAATTACTGATTTTTTCAAAAAATAATAATAACTATTATAAAAAAAATTAGCATTAATCTTTTTTTATAAGATTATTACTATTTTTTTGCAATTATCTTTTGTTTATTATTTGAGAGAATGAAAATCAGTGTTAAAGTTAAAGTATAATTACTATTTTTTAAAAGAAAAATAACTAATTTTTCTAAAAGGATAATTACTATTTTTTTACTTAGCACATGTCACAATCTTAAAAACATAAACGCCATGTGTCGCAATCTTGTTAATTAGTAACTTTGACGAACCAAACTTTATATAATAAGATTGACCCAACACATTCCCCTGTCGATCTATTCACTCTACATTGGACCGACACATATGCAAGAGCAATTTTGTCCATATTACAGCTTGACAGTTGTCATGTTTGGAAAATTCACATATTAAACGTTTTCTTAATTAGCAGGGACAAGTCAAACAAACTCTACTAATAGCAGCAAAACAAAAGACATCAAATAATGATCAAGAATAGTTTCATATATAGCAAAAATGGTCGAATTAATTAGATGGCCGTTGTCCCGTTGTGTTTAAACTGGATTTTTTTTTGGGTTTCTCAACTTTTTTTTTTTTGCTTACTGAGAGTCGTTACGTATCAGTCGGATCCGCAAACAGTGTAAAAAATACTTTCAAGATTTTCTATAACCGTTTCTCTAGATTTTGAGGTCCCATGCATTGAGAAACCCGCTGAAAACCCCGGATAATCGTGCTCTAAGGTTTATTGATTTATCACCAAGTGATTTGTATAAATATCTAAGGTTTAAATACGGAGCATGTAAATATTCATCTTTTGACTATTTCAACCATATCATCTGAGAGAGTACGATCTATAGATGAATACAGATGAATAAACAAAATAAAAAGAAGTTACACGTATTTTGCAAAATATGTTTGAGTGCATTAAGCATATTTATAGTAGTTGCTGCCATAACTTATGCTTTCAAGCTTCTTTTATTTATCAACAATATTATCATCAAAACAAAAAAACAATATTATCATCTTTTCTTTTACACAAAACAGTCTTTTATCAGAATCACCTTTGTATTATTCTTATAAACTTTTTTGATATTGTATTAATTCCACAATCATATACTACCTACATTATCATGGCAATAGTTTCTTATTTCCTGTGCTCACACCCCTCTGAATAATTCAATTAACTTTTTATTTTTGAAACTATTAAAATTTCATATAGACCAATGATCTAATGACCGAACATTAATGATTGCCACCTATTTTGGTGGACGTATTGGAGTGCCGGCATTATCAAAACCAAGTTGGACCCCAAAAGTGTGTAGCTAATCAGAAAAGTGAAGCGAGTTCATCAGTCCAGTGTCAATCTCCACGTAGAACATCAATGTCTTACCAACATAATCACCACTTTCTTACACAGATTCAATGAATTATTATTGTGCGTATCACCGGTAACCGGTTTGGAACTATCTTCGGTTTGATACTCTCTTCTCCGGTTTTATCAATGTAGTTGCATCCCCCGTCAAAATGAATCTTGTCACTAAAGATTCAGTGTTGTAAATAATTGATATTGACATGTGCAGTATCTTTCCAAATCCCAAGTAGCTTCAGCCTTCTATAACTAACTCTAACCATTCTTAAGCCGTTTACATTTTTCTTAGGTGTTTGTGTTTAGTCAACTGTAAAACTAGTGATTAGCAAACACACCGGAAGTAACTAGCGACTGACTAATGTAATAATTATGATTATTCAACTATATGTTTTAAATGTTCTGCCCCCCAAGTTAAGAAAGATTTAGGTAGTGATGTTAACCAGACCAAAAAGTGATTCTTGGTCTGACCGACCGGTACTATGGTCAGTTTTGTAAATAATGATTATATGAACTGAAAACCGGATAAGGAGTACAATGGAAGAAAGAGCGGTTGGAAATTTCAAACTAAAAACAAAAAGGTAAGAAAGTGATGATTACGTTTTGTCTTCCACTAACTAACACTTACTTTTAACTCTTCCCATTTTATAGCGAAGCAGGTCAGGACCCAACTAAACAACCCTCTTCATTTAAATCTTTGTGTCTGCAAAGTATTAACCATGGAGGAAGGAGAAGAACAAGAAACACATAGGTACGTCTATTATTGTAATAAAGATTAATTCACACCAAAATCAAATCATTTCCACTCAGAATAATCACATGAATCTTCTGAAAGGGTTTTACAATTTTCTATTTTCTTCTCCTCACGCCTATGAGAAGTTACTAACATAAACAAAAAATTGAAGATTCTCCAAAACCTTATGAAAGTCTTGGCTTATTTTTCTCCTTCATGTTTTCTAATCATCCCTGTATCTAGAAAGGCGTGATGCCTCTCCTGAAGTCCTTTTATCTTTTTGACACTCTCAAACAAAAACTCTATTTTTATGAAATATATAAGGTCCTGTACAGAGAATCAAGAACAACACAATTCAAGAATTCATTGTGAAGCAAAAGACCTGGATTATGTATCCAGGTTTGACCCTAAAAGGAGGATAAACAAAAGAATGTTTTCTTACACACACACAAGTCATGAAATAAAAAACACACACACATACTTTTTAACCCTTTGATGAAATGGGTTTTAAGTATGATGATGATGAAAAGAAATACTCCTGAGTATCTGAGAGAGAATACTCAGGTCTAGACTTAGAAATGTTACCTTTTAACATTCTTGGATTCTAGATTATGAACACTGAGGGAGACAAAAAAAAAATGCAGATCATGGCACGCCCGCTTCACAAAAACTTTTTCAGGCCGATATGGCTGCAAAAACCTATCAAGAAAATCTAAATGCAAGTTATGTCGGCTCCATGGAGACATAACCGCGGTCTTAAGGACTGTTTTTTTTTTTGTTTGGTTTACAAGCTATCAAGAAGGACTCTTTTGCAAGGAGGTGGTTGTGAGAGGTTAGCACTTGGACATGGGGACTCAACACCAAGTGTTTTTAACACAAAGTTCCTTTCCTGCAGAGACAGATTCATCAGGTCTCTCTTTATAGAAACTATATTCCACAGCTAATTAACTTAGGTGGAAGCTTACACTTTCAGAGAATTGTGGGCTTGGTATGCCTGCTGCTAGAGATCTGAACAATGGATTGACTTGAACAGGAGAGTTAAACTGTTCGTCAGCCGACATAGGCTCAATCTTGCTAGGGTTGTCTATGACATCATGACAAGTTGAAAGTAAATCCACTTGTTGTTCCACAGTTGCATCAGCACAGACAATCCCACTATCTGGAAGTAACTCCACAGGAATTGACTCCTGTGTCGATGTCTGAGAATCTGACTTGGGTTTTTGGGTTTGGTCCCCGGAAGAATGTAGCATTGCTGTTGATCCTGAGCTATAGTCAGAGCTTGCAAGTGAATCATGGAGATCTGGTTGCCTATAAAGGGTCGTTAAAATGTCAGAACTCAGAAACCATTTCCGTGTAACACAACAATCATTCACACTAATAAGAAGTGTGATTTCAGAACCTCCAAGAGGCTTGACTATCTTCATTGCTGCTCCTCAAGTCCTCAACAAGATCCTTAAATTCCTCAAGATGGAAATCGATATCAGGTAGTCCGTATCTGAATAAATCATTCTCCTTGCTTTTATTCAAGAAATATTGCAGGACCTGCACCATTAGGAACAACAACAACACTTATGTTACTAGAAAGCTCTCAAAAGAATCTTGCAACGGTGTGCTAAAATGTTTTCATTTCCAAGTCAATAGTCTGAAAGTTTATTGGCAAACTGAGTTTGAGAATACCTTCCAGGCATTCTCCATGCTGTGTTTTGTGTTATCTGCATTAACTTTCTGGGCCAATGAACTGAGAAGCTCAGCTTGTTGCATCAAAGATGTTACCTTCGGATCATCCTTCTTAAGAAACATCTCTTGGTTACCTTTATCCTCACCTATAAACACACACAACTTAACAGAATAAGATCTCACTATGCTGCATCTTCACTGTCTCTCTCACATCAGTTTCCAGGAGAATCAACAAGAAGAGAAGACATTTTGCGCAGAGTTGTTCACCTTGACTCTCTTTGGCACAGTCTGTTTGATTCTTCTCTTCATTGTGCGCTAGTACCAAAAGAGGAGGTCTTATCTGCTGATTCACACTCGAACCAACCTTTATATGTGATCTATCCCCGTAGTGATGCTGATTCACACCAGAGTTGGCCTTTATGTGTGATCTATCCCCATAGCCACCGTACACTGTAAGATCTGGAGTGTCACTTCTCCTGAAATAATGAAACATGACCAACATATGTCAATAAAAGGTTTCAAAGCTCACTTCTTTGGATCAATGGGACCTCAAAAGAGAATCCAAAGAAAACAATGTTGTCACCTCATCTTTTTAGCAAGAGGGGAATCACTTTCGGCTTTCTGTGGTGTAGTGATACCACAATCTGGGAGCAACATTCTTTTGTTGTTGGAGTTGACACAAGAAGCAAGTCTATTATTGTCTTTGGCCATGGCTTCATACTTAGCTCTCTTCTTGCACAGTGTTGTGAACCTGTTCTTCACTGCATTATCCGTTCTACACCAAAACAAGAAAGAACACATTTTACCATCTGTACTTTCACTTTCATATACTTCATTCACCAAAAAAAGCTCTTTGTTTGTTATGTAGTTAGTTAGTATATACCTGCCTGAGACCACTTTTGCAATCTCAGTCCATCTATTACCAAACACTCTTTGTACCTATAAAACCAAAACACAGACACATAAGATGTGACACAAACTCTATAAATTCTTCACCTATGTAATAAAAAAAAGAAGAAGAAGATGGCTAACCTCACACAAAAGAGTATCTTCTTCAGGGGACCAACCTCCTCTCTTGAAATCAGAGTTTAAGTATGTATACCATCTGCCCAAAACCAAAACCCATGTTCTCATTTATAAACAAAATCCAAAGAAATAAAAAAAACTCCAGAAAATATAAAACAATCATCCAAACCTGCGTCTACACTGCCTTGTGCTCTTATCACTGAAGTTAGAAGCAATGATCGCCCAACTGAAACCAAATCAACACATCAAAACCACCAGAGAGATTGACGAAGAAGAGAAAGAGAGAGATAAAAAAAAAAACGAACTTTTCCGTTCCATGTAAAGTGATTTGCTTTCGAAGTGTATCATCCTCCTGCGGGCAAAACACATCTCAGAAACTGTTCGATCAGACAGAACAATCAAACAGAGATTCATCAATATATATATATAGAGAGAGAGATGGGAACCTCTTGTGACCAGGTGACGATATGACGCTCCTTCTTTTTGGAATCATCGTCGTTAACCATCTTCTTCTTCTTCGTTGTCTCTTCCTTTACTTTGTGTCTCTCTGTCTCTGGTCTATTGTAATAATATTATTTCGTCGGACGCTCCTTGCCCCTTTATTGAGACCCCAAAACTATCTCTATCCCACACACAGACGAGACGACCCCTCCAACTTTGTTAGTAATAAAAACCCAATCTTTAAATTAGAAGAAAAATATCACTCTCTGAAGAAGAAAAAAAAAACTCACTTTCATCACTCGGTTGCTTTTTTATTCAAATAAAACTTCACAGAATCCTCTGTGGATTCATAGGTTCACAAAGAGTTAAAATGAGATTTTATTGAAAGAAATAAACAATCAAAAAGTTTTGATTTTTTTTTTCCAGACTGCAATGTTTTTTTTATTTTACTTTATAGGTATAATTCAGACAATTCTGTTCATGAACATTGGGTTTTGTTTTAGAAACCTCTCTCACTCACTCTTCTTTGGAACTGAACTGTAATCTCTTTCCTTCACATGACTCCCTCTTTTCAAAAACTCTCTCTCTCTTTGTTTTTTTTGTTTTTAACGATTTCTTGAATTTAAAGAGAATAAATTAAAAAAAAAAGGTATGGTTTAGTGCGCGGGTATGAAGGCAACTTTGAAAATAAACGCTGAAATCCATGTGTCTCTCCATCACTGCCTCTGTTTATTTTGTTTTATTTATTTTTTTCACATATATGATTACATCTTTTTTTTAACACCATTATATAATTACATCTATAGCGTAAGAATGTAATACACTACTGTATTTATGTATGAGTTACCTTGTGAATATATAATACATTACATTAAAGTGCGCATTCAAAAACTTGCTTAAGTAACACACAACCGAACGTGGTGGTTGTATTACAGCATTCTCTAGAGAGTGTATGATCACTTTAATGGTTCTCTATTTTATCAAATTGTTTTTTTTTTAAATCACAGAATATTAACATTTCAAACTGTTTGCATTTGAAAAATGCACATGGTTTCGATCTGTGATCTCATCTAGAAAATGGTTTTCATTTTTCACACCCATTCTCCAACTTGATTGTGTTCTAATCTCTTGGTGATAAAAGTATTTAGTTTGAAATGTAAACAAAATATTCATGAAAAAAAGTAGCAACTGCTTAAATACAGCAATTTACATGACTCAACGAGCAACCAATGCTTTTGGTAAAGTTTCAAGACTTGATAAAATCGTTTTAACTTAAATTAATATTTGAAAAAGAATCATAGCTGTAACTTAAAACCGTTATTACATAAAGCGATAAAACAGTCCGAGAGAATGAATTGATGTAGTTTTTTTAATTTGGATTTATGTTTTGCATTTTACCACATGGTTAATCACATGGGAATGGGATAAGATAATGTTTAAAATTTTGGTTAAAACGTAAAAGTTAAAACTAAATAATCAGTTGGACGATTCGTTCGTTCGTTCAAACTTTGACCACAAGGGTGAGGTACACGTGAGAAGTGAGCGCGTGATGTTTGGGAATTTGGAATTGTAGCAGATTTTACCAGCCAAGCACTCTGACAAATCACTCTCTTCTTATTCACTCTGTAAGTAAAATAATAGTGAAGAAAATACGATCGATGTTTGTTGTATTATAGTTTGACCGGGTGCGTATAATATTTCTACTATTACATGTCTACATCCATTTTACGTAAGCAACTTATCAAACTTTTAACGAGGAGGACTGGCCTGTCTTGGCAACAGAGCTAGAACTAGACGAGATAAAAGCTTCATCAATCGATTTTCTTAAATTTTTGGTCTTTAAATGTTCGTGTATACAGTATAATATCTTGCAAAAGGTGCTCGATCATGCATACTCAGCTCTCTTTATGTACACCGTCTATACCAAGATGACTAGTCCCTAATCATCATTGTTGACAGTCCCTTAGACGGAGTTCCTTAGCGTAAAATCACTTGGTTTTTAATTAAAAACGTTAAAGGACTTCTCAAAAATTTCTTATTTAGCATCATTATTGGCAATTCTTTAGACAGAGTTCCTTAGCGTAAAGTCCTTTAGCTTTTAACTAAAAACGCTAAGGAATTTTCTGAAAATCCCTTAAATAAAGGACTTTCGAAAAGTCCCTTAGCGTTTTTATTTAAAAGCTAAGGGACTTTACGCTAAGGAACTCCGTCTAAGGGATTGCCAATAACGATGGCGTAACACTATCTTCTTTAGTCACAAATCGTCCCTAACATTATCTAAATTGTTGCAATTAAATTATAATGAAATGCTACTTTCGATGTAAAAAGAATATTACGTGCTAAAAATATCATTCAGAAGAGAGCTGCAAAATCTATGTATTAATCTATTTGGCAAAGTTGAGAGTGATCCGAATATTCAGAATTTAAGAGTATCCAAATATTGAACATGTTTAAATTATCCAGACTTGTAAATTAAGATATACTGTTTCAGATTCAAATTTTTTCTAATGAATCCACTTTTTCCGTATTTTTTTAATGAAATTTCAAATTTATTGATCAATCTAAAAGAGAAATTTATATATAAAAAAAGAGTTTTTGATATTAGAATGAACTTCAAAAATTTTAGAACGGATATAAAATGAATTTTGGACCGGATTGGATTCTGGACAATGACTCCACCCCTATTGTTGAATAGATAATTTTGTTTTTTTTTTTTTGATATTAAAGGGGTTGGATTTGGATGTACCATGCAAGATACACTCCATTTTATTTTCGTGTTCTAATAGAAAAGAAAATGGTGGATACAAAATTTTATAATGCGGTGGGATGGTGATGAATCAAGCCCGTGGGACATATCGAACAAACTTATCGTCCTATATGTATGTGAAGCACGCGAACTATACACATTATAAAATTTTGTATAAAGCTGAAACTGTATCTACTTCTATTCTATGTAAAATCAAAAAGAGAGATGCAATAGAAGTAAAAATGGTCGGTGAAATGAGAAAGGCCCACAAGCAGCCACAAAAAGGCCGACTCTATGATAAATAATGGAACCCAGTGCAAAAGTTCACTCCTTTCTTCCCTCATTTTATCACAACTTCTTACACTAAAGTACGTTTTCGTTCGCCCCAGAAAAAGTTTACATTTTTCTTTCTTTTCTATGAGCCAACAAAGTTATGTCTTTATAATATTCGCTCTCTTTATAATCTTTCTTTTACTCAAACTTTTACATAAAGCATATAATTTTCTTATATCGTTTATTGTAACATATTTTCTTAACTATTTTAGATTTTCTATCGTGTTTTGATATCCGTATATAAATGCATAACTCCTAAGAATTAATTTTTCACAAAAAACTTGATTTATAAAACGACTCATTTATTAAATATATTTATTGTGTAAATAAAATAAAACATGGTATGGTGGAGATGAAAAATGATTCCCACCATAACATGGGTCGTTCTCAATTCTTTATGTCACAAAGAATTGTCATATTGTGGCGTTTGGGCTCTACTTTGAAAGAGAGTGAACATGTATCTCCCATCACTTGTACATGATATTCTCATTGGATAAAGTATTTGTAGCTTCCAATTTCCTAAACCTATAATGCAACTTTACCAACTCCAACTACACACAAATAGTCTTTCTTTATCTTTATCATATTTTCACATCATATACTTGGGGTGTTTTCTTAGATTTATTGAATCCACCCCTATTAAGATTTTCCATTCATAACTTTAATAGTTTGTATGCAATAAACTCATCGTATAAACTTATAAACTTTTACCACATGTTTCCACCAAAATACGAAATTACAACAACTATATAATAAAACGAATGCAAAATTAATGTATGCATGAGTGGAGTTTAACAGTATGTTACACAACAGTGGAATACAAAGTTTTTTTTGGGCAACTAGTGGAATACAAAGACGTTGAGAAACATGAATTGCCAATAAGGTGTTATCGTCAATATACTGTATACACATATTTATCACATGATTGTGGGGGGGGGGGGGTCATATTGATCAATATGATGGAAGATGCGAGATAAAATTGGACATTTAAAAGAAATGCGGAAAGAGATTGATTGAAATTTTTGTGTGTCCAAGGCAGTGGCCAGCTCTTATGGACTTTGCAACAATTGTTTTTGACTTAACCCCTGACAATATTGCCTTGTTCATCCCCACGCATTCTATACATATAAATTATTTAGGGTAGCATTTTTATTACTTTCTAAAGAGTTTTATTCTCATACCATATTAAAGCAAGTAAGCAACACTATTTGTGTATGGTCTACTTAGCATGCGTATGAAAGAAAAGGAAGAAAGGAACGAATGGCGAGTCCACATTTTATTAATATCATATACTGATAATATTTTGAAACTTAAGAAATAAAAAATAGAGCACAGAGCATGTTTGTGTACTGAGAAAGAATAAGAAAATAGTTTGTTTGCAGTTATAAGAATATGTTTCTCACACTGTTTCATTGCTTAAGAACTCTCATAGAAGGAAAATATATTGGATAACCACTTTCTACTATTCTATTGGAGTGACGAGGATGTGGTCCAGTGAAGATGATGATAAAATTAGTGAAACGACTACTTATAAAAATATTAAAAGCCTAATACATAGATGGGAATGATTAGTTATATAACAGAACTATTGTGGAGTGGGAATTGATGGGGTTTTGTTGTTGGGATGGCCCAATTTCCCAAAGAGATTTATAGTTTATTAATTTGCTATATTACTTTCATCTTCTTTACATGATCTCATCATGCCAAGTAGAGCGGCCTCTGCTCCAACCAATTCCAACCACTTGTCGTCGTGTTCTACTGTATTCCTACTTGAGTTTCCACCACTTTGCACAGCCAAAGTTCGAATAATGTAAACAACTATTCCAACTCAAACTCATGCAACTTGATCAATGTCTTTTTGTATGTTAACTTGTCACATTTGATTTAAATTTAAACTATGAGTTTTTTTTTTGCTAAAAAGAAACCAATAGCTCCTCCAACGAGATAACTTACTAGACATATCAAGTTCCCGGATCATAAGCATCCTTTTTATCTGTCTCAATGTAACTCTTTATATGTATATACATTTGTTCCACTCGAATTATTTTGAGCTGATTTTTATACTTTATATATTTACATCCATATAAAAGTCAGCGCATAAATAATTTGAGTAGAACAAATGTATATACATATAAAAATTACATTGAGATCAGTTTAAAATGATGCTTACGGATAAACTAATGTTAAAGCAGAAATGTTCTCTAGAAGAAATTACTAAAGGAAAATTTTCGTCGACCAAAAGAAATTACTAAAGAGAATTTTTCGATCGTACTTTCTAATAAAATTTGATATCTTTTGACCAAAATATTAAAAAGGAGTTTTATATACACTTTTGTCTACTGCATAAGAGGTTATGCTCTTGATTTTGGGTATTAGGCCGCTCCCTTATCATCATTAGTTTGTCTTTTTGTTTTTCGGAAACCCATTCATCATACGAAGTTTACAGAAAACAAAATAAAGACAAACACTGAAAAGAAAAACACATTTGTTAATCAAAAAAAAGAAAAGAAAAACTCATTCATCTGTCCCACGTGTGCAAAGAAAAGAATTTGAGCATTCTTGAAATCTACTTTAGAAATGTAAAAATGATTTACAGATGTTGAATTGCTTGGGATTCCTACAACCGTGTGGGCACCTCACTTTAGAAACTTGAACCCGACTTTTCTGAAACCCTAACCTTTTGTTTTTCTTTCTTTCTTTTACTTATATATGGCTTTTAACATATATTATAATCCTCATGCACGCTCTCCCTATGCCCACAAGCTTTCTAGGAATCCGATGCCTATCTTAATCTTAGCTTTGCTTAATTAAAGTTTGGTTAATTGGGCCTAAATCATCATCATTTTTAGATCCAACTATTTACCAAAGCTATGATCCAAGTGGCTAAGTGAAGAGTGTTGTGTATATATACAAAATAAATAAAATTGGTAAAGGTTTTAAACAATCCCAGCTGCATCAGCTGTCACCTAAATATGCATTGATCAATAAGAACATGTCTAGTGAAACTTAATAAACGATGGAGGACACTAAAATGCGATCAATTAATTTAATAAATAATCTTTTTCTGTTAAATATACTTCTTGGAGGGTGTGAAGACTCTTTCATATATACTAATCATTGGGATTTTTTTTAATATTCTTATAACACATTATGAATTAAGAAAGATAGAAAGAACATGATACATATATGACACAATTGCATAGTTTAAGGTTATTTGTCATTTGTCAGTTTGACCATTTGACCAAAACAGCTTTTTGTTTCTTAAACATAAACCATTTGCCAAACCCAAAGAGTTACACTGCTAATTATCCAAATAAAAGTGAACTTTTATGTACGAATATGCACATGGCTGAATGGATATGTATAGATACTCCATACATGTGATGTCAAAAAAATACGCCATACATGTATTTATAAACATGGTATATGTAATACGCACACAATGTGGCCATGCATGTGGCTAAGTGGCTTAAGCTTTGAACTATGATAATTCTGCAAATATTGCGCTTTATCAACAGCTGAGAGGCCCTTTTCTCTTTATGTTAAACCTATCCTCCAATCATTTTTTTTATTTGTCCAAGATTGCACCGCCTTGCCCATTCACTCTCTAGCTTATGCACACACCGTACATGGGAGTTTATTAGTGTATATACATCACTCGTATAGGTATTCGCCCACCAATGTTTAATCACGGCATTACGTGAATGAAATAGAGGTGAGTTTTTGGATTTTGGGTTCAACCCCTTACGATTATCCAGATAACCTGATCGTTTATTCTAGTCCCTCTTATATTTTATATATTTTGGATGTATATATAAATAAATAAATAAATAAATATATATGTATGTGTGTGTGTGTGTACAAGTTGACAAAAAGGATATACATGCATGTACAAAAAAGTGCTAGATATGATTAATTTGGTTTAGTAAAATCAGACAAAATGACATATAATGAAAAAAAAATTGTGTATGTATATAAGATGCATGTCTTAAGAAACAAAAACAAAAACAAATGATACATATATAGTATAATCATATATATAAAAATAATCATATAATATTTGCAAAGAAAAGCATAATGATCAAGGGGGAATGGAGAAGACTGCCTCAGTTTTTGTGAGAATGTGTCAGACATCATAGCAAGTACTGACAACCAAACTCAAGTTTCTATATATAGAATCATCTATCTATACTTTGGAATCCAATGGAGGTTAACTTCATCGTTATATATATTGGTCAACATGGCATATAATAGCCTAGACTAGTATCTAGTTTGAACGACATTCTTTTGTTTTGTTGGATATGATATCTTAGATCAATTTCTAAAGAAGTCTGGATTGTCGTTTTTTTTTATATAGATAATGTTTACCCGGTTAGTTTAAACATTTTAGTTTCTTCTACTATGAAATAAATTAAAATTATGGAATCTAAGTAATTGTTATATATTTTTCGTACTCATTCAATGTGTAGAGTAGGCATGGTGACACAACGGATATCCGGGTTTTTGAAGATATTTGTGATTTGCTTCGAATGCTACGGATATC
>JABAYD010016476.1:0-13157 GCA_014822095.1 Diplotaxis tenuifolia
GACCCTGCAGATCTGCTTTCCAGAATTCAAGATACACTATCTTCCCAGGACACGGAATGCTGTTTCGGATTCTCTTGCTAGAACTCCTAGGTCATTTTATCGAGAGCTTGTTTATGTAGGTTGTTCTATTCCGGTCTGGATTCCCAAACCACCTAAAGCTTGAAGAATATATCAGCCTTTTGATGTCAAAAAAAAATCCAAACATCAATATAAAAACATAAAAAATATAATATAATAAATTTATATTATTATCGTCATATATATATCATAGGTAATTTTTCAGCTTAGCTGGTAGTGTATGAGATTCATTTTTCTATATTTTACTTGTTGATTATCCCATGTTCAGAGACATATATAAATACTTGTAATAAAAAAAATATAATACCTGATTGAATTTTTTATTATTTTTTTATAAATTTAAAATCATTTTATTTTTTTGTGTATCAAACTTGTAAATTATTTAAAAAAGAATTTAACAATTAAATATTTGAGTTTATTGAACCACAATAAAACACTAAATCTTATTGATTTATTAATATTTCATATACTTTCGATTTTAGATAAGATTAGTGTACTTAATCATTTTGTGACTATTGAGTTACATCTATTCTTCCAAATTGAACCATAATTTTATTTTTTTTAATTATATTAAATTTTAAAAATTATTATATTTAGTTTGGTTCTTAAACTTATATGTGTAAATAGATTTTCTTAAAATTATTTATAAATTAATTCATGTAAAAAACTAAAATGATTAAACAAAAGAAATAAATCATGATAAATGTTATAAAAATATTTTCTTTTTATGTTTTTTTAAAATCATTATATAATATAAGAAGTAAATAATTATATTAAGTAAACCTGTTAGTACTTAATATAATTTATTGTTTACTTATTTAAATTATTAAGTAAATTACCAACCTATCATATATAACAAAGAAAATATTAATAGTGAAAATTTAAATAAAAAGTTCACTTCATTAAGGTATCAATGTAATAAATTATCGTGATAATTAATGTGAGTGTGATAGTGTGACACATATGAAACTGATTTCTTAAATAATGTTACAAAGATTGTTAGTTGTGTTTCTTCGATTCACTTAGAAATAAAATGTATAAAATTATGTTTAGTTATTTAGGTTAGAATGTAATATTTAAAATCTTAATATTATTAGTAAATTGAGATATATGCTTTAGTTTGTTTTGGGTCAGTTTGGGTTCTGCCGGATCGATTCGGTTTGGTTTGATTGCTTAAATAATAAAACAAAACCTTTCAACATTAACATGCTATGTATTTTAATTATATTTGATTAAATGTGTCGATTTATTGATCAAAACATAAACATTCTCTATCTTACCATGTGATGATGGCAGCATGATTCAGAGAGGTGGACATTAGTGTTTGTTGTACACAAAATATATTAGTGCCTCCGATCGTGAAAATATATACTATTTATGATTGAGGTTTATGTGGATCTAATAAATATCATGCTTTTGAAAATAACCAGTTAACCATTTTAATTTTATATAAAATATATCAATCAATGGTCACTTGAGTGTAACCAAAAACATGTTAAATCTCATTTCAATGTCTTCATCCAAGAGAAGAGTTGAATCTTAAAAAGGAATAATAACAAATAATGTATTTGGATGTACAATTTGTAAGGTATATCAGTGTTCCTATTGTAGCTAGATATGGTACCCTTAAGTATTTCTTAACTCATAGCATGTGCCCAAAATGGATAATTTATAAAATTGAGTACATCTAACGACTACTGGATGCAATAATACATCTTTTGAGAATGTTCAATTTATAGGCAAGACAATATTATATGTCTAAGATCCTTCATCTTAAATTCTTTTTTAAATAATCTGATGACTTTTGTATTGTTTATTGGATTTCAATAATATTAAAATCACCAAAATACACCGTGATTACCACAAATTGCATGCCATTGTCTTGGTGAAAACATATTGACATAGGATCATTTATGTAATATTCTTTTAGTAAATGTTTACTAAGACTATTGCACCATATATGTCAAAATTACTTTAATTCATATGATGATCTTTGCAAATTTATGTACATATACATCTTTTTAGAATTTGAATTTAATTTTTATAGCATTTTAAGTCCATCAAAATTTCTCATGCTGATATCATGAGTATTTAATCATCTGTACAAATATAATGCAACAACATCCTAAAACGATCTAGATTTTCACTGGCTTATTAACTTTTTCTTTATAGGTAGACAATTTTTAACTAAACTAACCTAGATAGAAACCTAATCGAAGTTCCATAAGCACCTAAATGAACAGGACCGTGCCTTGTGTGTTAGTAGAAAGGCATTTGCCCAAAGTATCACCAAAATATTTAACATGATTACCGAAAGTATCACCAAAATATTTAAGGTTTGAGAGCTCCTAAGTTTCAAAATTTCTTTTTAGCATCTTGATAATATTATATAAGTTTGTTTTGTCAAAGTATTATTATTATATATGTTTGTATATCTGTCACAGTTCGAATTCTTTTAACTCGAACTCTTGTTAGGCTCTTCACAGTAAATCTAGGACATTAAACAATAGACATATCATTTTTTTTTGTGGAAGGATGCTTGAGAAGATCTTTATGCTTTTAAATTATGGAAAATAGTCAAAATGACATAAACTTGATTTTAAATAAAAAAATATTATAAATCCAATCAAATGCAAAGTAATCTAAAATACTAGTGAAATTACAAAAAATCTCCTATGACTAAACAAAAACAAATGTATTGATTTTTATCATTACATTCCGTGTGTAACAAGAATTTCAGAGAAGTCTTCTCATAAAACAAAATTTAAAAATAGTTTTAATATTTTTATAAAAATATTTGTATGGAAAAAAAATTGAAATCATGTAATTATAAACATTCTTAAATGATATAAATTTACATTTAATGAAATTGATTTTATTTCATCATAGATGAGTGAATGCATATTAAGCCATGATATTCTTTGACTTAGTGTTTGATAACATATGTTATAGTATTGTATGTATTCTTACGCATATATTTTGGAATCTTAATTTGACTTTTTTACTCATATGTGTTTAATTTTGTGTATGTAAAACACTTTAAAATAAATTTTAATGTTATTGATATTAGTTTCTTATTTGAATTTAGGGTTTAGATGACTTATTGGCAGTGTTTTGAAAACCGGATTCGGACTGGTGACTAGTTTTTATTACTAATTTTATAGTAGTACATTCAAAATGTATTAATAATATTAATCCAATTATCACATATATGAAATTTGTTTTTAGTTTTGAAATGTTGATTATGAAAACTGGCACAAATTTTTTTGTTGAAATGTTGTATGATGTCTTAGTCTTTTTATATAATTTGGTATGTTTTAAATATTTTTTTTCTACAGTTTGTTTTGCCTTAAATAATGCTTTCGATTTTTTAACAACATTCTTATTAATTAGATAGTGCAAGGATGATACAAATAGTTAACCAACCATGAAGGTGGTATATGAAAATAGCTACAAGATTGAGATCCATTTGACAACTCCGTAGCATTATCATCAGCAGCTGCATTCTTTTCTCTATTAACACAATCCAAAGAGCAGTCTGATAACTTGGACATCCAGAAACGAATATCGCATAACACATTTCCCAGCTCTTGCTGCTTGATAAGTTGATGACACGAGTTAATTCTGCACAATTCCCTTTAAACCCCACGTGATGTACTCCACGTATTCACACTTGTTGCATCGCTATAAGAAAAGCAAGAGCCTCACCCTCTAGTGGTGATTTCATTAGGGGAAGTTTTTTCTCTTCCAGAACCCATGAATTTACCTTCCTGATTTCTGATAATCCAGCCCCCTCCACCATACTCGTTTTTTCTTTTCCAACTATAATCGAAATTACATTTTAACCAACCATAAGAAGGTGGTTCCCATTGAGAAGATTGAAGTTCTCTTGTTCTCACTAATGAAGTTCTTCGCACATTTTTAACTCCATTCATTATTAGCATCAGCAGCTCTTTTTGCATCCTCGATGGGATGAACATTCTTTTGGCGAAAAGAAATTCATTTCTTGATTTCCCGATGATCCAAATCATTCAGAAGGGCAACAAACGATTTATCTCCAATACCTAAGTATTTTCCATCATATGGAAAATGTAACTAATGTTATTTTTCATTGAGCAAAAGCATTAGGACATAAAAACAGAGCATGATTGATAGACTCCTCTTCAGCATAACATCTTTGACAAACTGGATCCGTCTTATCACCGCATGAACATAGCTGAACCAGAGTAGGACAAGCTCCACTAATGCATTTTCACAGAAAGTGCTTAATTTTGGGTAGTATCTCCAATTTTTATATTTTCCGTTTCGACACTAACAAACCTTCTGGAGGAGAATAACATCACATGGACTAAAATCATGCGTAATAACCCAATATCCATATTTCATTGTGTATTCCAAATCTTGAGTATATGGCCAGACAAACGTATCTTCCAAAGCATATGGAGAAAGACGAATTTGATTAATTAACTCAACATTGGACTGAATGAAGACGCGTTGCAGTTGATCTATACCCCACTCATTTGTGTGATTATCAATAAAATCAGAGACCAATAAATCTTGATAAATTGTTAATAGATCCAAGCTTCTTGGTGGTAATCATTGTAACCATTTCTTACCCCCAATATTTACCATCACCAATGTTTAACCATACCTTGTTTAAGAAGATCCTTACCCCTTTGAATTGACTTCCATCCATGAGATGAAGATGTTGACGACTGAAAGAATATCGACGAACTATAATATCTTCCTTTATATATTATGGCGAATAGAGATTTCAGATGTTTCTCAATCTTACACGCTTGTTTCGCAAGTAAGGCAATGTTAAAGTTATGTAAATCTCTGAATCCCATTCCACATTCTTCCTTAGGTAAATATAACCTCTTCCAGGAGACCCATGAAAATTTTCTCTTACCATCATTTTGGCCCCACCAAAACTTTGACAAGATGGAACTAATATCATCACATGTGGTCTTAGGGATAAAGAATCAACATGTAAGAAATACTGTTTTTGCTTGAAGAATATACTAAATGAGTATTTCCTTTCATGCAGGTGATAGAAACTGATTACACCAAAGATTAGTCTGCTTTTTTACTGGATCAACAAGAACCTAGAACTCCGCAATCTTACTCATTCCAAACTGTTCTGTCAACCCAAGATATTTGCCTTCGCCACCAACATTAGATATCGGTAGAGTATGCTGAATTTTAGATTGGACAATTTCTGCTATTCTTTTACCAATAATAATAGAAGATTTGGTATAGTTCACTTTTTGACCCGATAGAATTTCATACTGTTCCAAAAAAGCCGCAATGCCTCTTGCATCCATCAGAGTAGCTATACAACAAAAAAGTGAATCGTCAGCAAATAATAGGTGAGAAACCCGAGGACATCTTCTTGCAAGGCGCATACCCTGAAACTTATTCTGATTCTAAGCTTTGTCTAACATCTGACATAACACCTCAGCATATAATAGAAAAAGGTAAGGTGACATATCATCTCCCTGTCTGATTTCACGAGAAGGTTTGATAGATAAATAGGGACGCCCATTTACCATTACTGAGTAAGTGACTGAATTGATACAAGTCATTGTTAGATCTATCCATTTCCTATCAAGACCCATTTGAACTATAGTAGTTTCCACAAATGACCATTCCACACGATCATAAGCTTTGCTAATATCAGTTTTCACTGCCATATATTGTTCAGAGCAATCTCTTTTTTTAGTTTAAAGCGGTAATGAGCTCGTGGACAATAAGAATATTACCATCAATCTGTCTACCAGGAACAAATGCAGCTTGACTATCTGATACAATATCATCCAGACATCCTTGAAGGCGCATACACATTATCTTAGAGATGAGCTTGTAGGCAGAATTACAAAGACTGATAGGACGGAAATCAATCATATCTGAAGCATATTTGAATTCAGGAATCAAGCAAATAAAATATGATTAATCTGGGGCTCCATAATACCAGTATCAAAGAACTTCTTCACCATTTGACAAGATCAAGGGCAATCGTTTCACAAAATTGTTGGGAGATAATATTGTCATCTTACATCACATTGGATGATCGGAGCATTCTACAAAAATAATCTTCTGCAATCTTAGCAATTGCATCATCTTTGGTATGATAAATCCCATGGTTATCAGTCATTCATTGTAACTTAACTATTTAGACTCTTTTTGGCCTTAGACTCCCCATGATAAATCTAATGTTTTTATCTCCCAAATTCAGCCATTTGTTACGATTTTTCAATCTCTAGAATTCCTCTTCAGCTCTGTATGCTAAATTCAACTATCTTCTCAACTCATTAACATATTCAATTTTATCTTTAGTCTCTTGAATCAGAACTGATGAGTTAGTCTGGTGTCTTGCTTCCACCTAATTATTTCTCCACGACAGTAATCCAATTTCTTGTTCCACCTCTCAATGATCTCAATTTGAATCCAAGCAGAATCCACGGTTTCAAAAAAATCTATATCCTGAACATAATCAACGGAGATGATCATGGGAAGATGGTTAGACTCAGCCAAATTCCAAACAGTCAATTTCAGATACTTGATATTCTTGGCGCCAAGCTGAGTTAACCATAGCACGATCAAGACAACACTTAACAACTGGAGAACGCCTTCTTCCTACCCAATTATAAAAGAGTTTCCCTGAAATGAAATGTCTTTAATATCACCGACATTCATCATCGTATTATAGTCAGCGCAATCATTAGCTGTCTTATGTGACCACATTTCTTCTCAAATGGATGGCTTATTTCATTACAGTCACCACACAACATCCAAGGTCCTATCCTATTAACTGCAATGCTAACTGCAATACGTTGAATCCTCTCCCATAAGTGATTCCGAGACTTAGGAATATGATGACCATAAACACATGAAAGATAATAATGAAAGGATTCATAATTCACATGCAAATTAACAAGTCTCGAATCACTGGAAATACAAGAAACAAATACATAAGCTATCCCAAACACTACCAATCCTCCACTCAAGACAACAGAAGGAACCAAGATCATGTGCTCATATCCCAAATACGATCCAATATCCCGCACAAAATCATTCTTTTGCTTAGTCTCTATCATGAACAACAAGTCAGAATGATATATTCGTTGCATCTCCTTTAGACGTCGAACTGACAGATGCAATCCCAAACCTCGACAGTTCCACACATGAACTCTCATGGGAGCGGTCCATTAGGGCGCACCGCGCCTCCGTCCATTGACTGTGTTTCAACTGTAAACTCATCATCTTGCTCTCCATAATCCTGCTTAATCTTCAGCAATGCTCTGTAATCAGCCGATAAAGACTTCTTAGTAATAGGGTGTTTATCAATAACACACTCCTCATGAAAAATCCCCTTTTTACCAGAGATCTTTGGCGACATCTTTTGTTGATCACCAACCGTGATAGCCATTTTTTCGCCGGAACAAGAGCACCCTGAGGGTCATACGTAGATCCCCCTCCTCTACATTCCTCCATTTCCAAATTGATATGACCAAGAACATAATCATCAGCATTCTCCACAAAGGTACCTTTGAACTCCGTCCAACGAAATAAACCATCAGACGCCTAGCTTCATCCATCTGCTTCAGATACTCAGAACCATCCTTCATCATGATAGTTGTTTGACAAAAGCCCTTTAAGAGAGCAACATTAGATAATGGTTCACCGGATGGCATCAGAATACCCGCCTCCACATGACCTTCGGTTTGGTTCATTCCCTGATAATTATCATTCCCATGATTTCCTTGATTCCCTGAAACTCATGATTGTGAATTGGACCATCTTCTCGAGCTTTGTTATCTCGTCTCCATCATCATTATGACCATGATCATAATTATCAGGTTGATCAGCAACGATTCTAGACACTCACCATAATCATGGGTGATCCTATCGCAGTCTTCACATAATCCACGTAGATGCACATACCAAAACTTCAACACAGTGTTAACGCCAGGGGAAAACTGAAAATTCTTCTGAAACCTTAGTAGTAGAGACATATTCCACTTAAGTTGGATACAAACAAATCCATTTGGCATCTGCACCTCTTGTTTGAAATTGACTGCCACAACATCACCCATAATGTCACCAATGCAATTAGTCACTGGTTTTGCCAAGTATTCTAGAGGAATTCTCCAAATCCGTACCCAGAGAGGAATATACATCATATCGTCAAATCGCAAGTTTGGAGTCCACGTTTGTATAATCACCATCCTTTCATTGAATGGTCATGGGCCACAAGCCAGAACCGACTGCATAAATTCTTCAAATGGGAAGAGAAACTGGAAGGTACACCTTTCGACAATTCTTCCCGTCACCACACCCGTCAATCCCCCCCCCCATACGAGGAAGAGCTAACCTTGATGTTTTGCTTCCTTTGGATTGAAGAATGTCTCATCAATGAAAATTGAGAAATTATCCTCACTTCAAAAAACATGGCCACGGAGAGTTGAACTGGAGCATCCTCAATCCAAGATTAAGATCTTGGATAACATGACACAAGAGTAAAGGAATCAAGGAAGGGTAGATACTGAGAGTAGCAGTATATAAAGAGATCCCTTTTCAATAGAATTGAAGAGAGACGTTATCGTAATGGTAAACATCATTATGGTAAATGGAGAACGTGAAGAAACTAAAGGAAAATGTCGCCCCACGACAGCACGAACCCCCACGACCGCCTTCGAATTGGCAATTATCGCTTCGAGGAAAAAAGAAGAAACCGTCGCAAGATTGAATCGCCAATAATCACTCAAAATATTGCTTTTTATTCCGTTTTTGATATTTTTATTCAGTCTTTAATATTTAAAACGTCTATTCAAAATGAAACTGCAAAAAAATTAAAATGTTCGTCTTAAGAAACTTTCGGGTGAGTTTCCCGAAAATCTAGTTAAGAAACCCAATGCTAGAAACTAGCAATAATCTTGCTCTAAATGGATCCAAATTCTTCAACATGGGAGTCCCGATAAAATTCAATCCGAACCTAGTTGATTGCTCAGGCCTAGTTCCAAAGTCTTGTCTTTGATTTGTTATGTTTTTTTTTAATACTAGCGCGTGAGGATCCTCTAGTATATTAAAGAAACAATTCTCAACTAGGGTATGATTATCGCAAGTCTCTTAGCACAAGAAAGTTTCTTAGCGTTTTCAGTTAAAAGTTAAGAAACTTTATGCTAAGAAACTCTGCTAAGAAACTTGTGATAATCATGCCAACAAGCTTTGGCCATTCCAAGCATATATAAAAATGCTGCAATTATTAATAAATTGCATGCAACTGAATACAAACAATTATGTCCTTGTACATACTGTATTATCCTTAAGCCGCATAACGTATAACAAATGTAGTTTCACGAAACCTTTAATCATCATTGTATTTGCAATTGCATTACTACTGCTCGTGAATTTACTAAAACAAAATCATCATGTGATCTATGACTGTTACTGTTAAATACCATTAAAATTGATCACACACACGTTACCTATTTTCTACCTTAATGAAAAAAAAACGCAAATTTAGAAAGTCCCCTTTTTCTGAAAGCATCCTCTACCTTTCATGTGAACACTCACAGATCCTTGAAGCATTCATTGACATTTCCACAAAGCTTTTGCTCCAAAATTTCTCCACAGATATTTCCCATCAAATGATAAAATGCCATAAGCTCTGAGAGTTGCTCAATGGTCATCTTGTTCATCATGTTCCTCGCCATCCTCTGCTTCTCCTCATCTACTTTTAACTTCTTCATATATGATCCTCCGTTCCTCACCGTCGCTCCCATCTCCTTCAGTCTTGTCTCTTGCTCCACGCTTAGTGCCGTGTTTGACTGCAACAATCCATACCATGTACCAAACATTAACCAACTCGGTAAAAAAAAAGCAATCCTACCACTGAGTAAATAATTAATTATCTACAACCATTTTGCCTCTAGCAACAATATGTAATAAAAATTTCGGTAGAGCAGCGAGATTCTAACGTTCTTTACCTCGAGAAACTCGGCTCCAACTTCAAGCTCTGATTCTCTTGATGGGTTCTTACCAGGTGCTCCTTTAGCATACATATTCCTCGCAAGTGAAAAACTTCGAACAAGTATCTTTCTTTTATTCTCCATCTCTCTATCAAGCTTCAGTGTCTTTGGAACAGACAATGAGCTATTCAGCTTCTTCTGATACGCAATCACCGCCTTTGCAAACTCCTACAAATTAAAAGCACATAAGAAAAAACTCCCCAGGTCCGAAACCACATCATGTAATATTAGTTTCGGCCCAGCGGGTCACAACTTTCTTTTAGTTACAATGTATAAACTAATCTTTCATGAACACAAACCTGATATGCAGCAGGACAACCAGGATAATCAAACTCATCCAGATCATGTTGTCTCATTCTCTCAGGATGAAACTGCAAACCCATTATAAACTTCCCTTCTTCAGGATTATAAGCATCCGGATCGTAAAAACCTTCCATCAAACCATCAGAAGCAAACGCCATCGGCACAAACCTCTGTGCCAACCTCTTAACACCTTGATGGTGATAACTATTCACCAAAATCTCCATATTCTCACCATCCAACGAATCTTTAAACCAAGCATGAAGCGGACTGTTCTCAACAATCTTTACAGCATGTCTATGCCCATCATAGTTATCATAATCGATATGCTTCGTTCTACGTTCTTCAGGTAACTTATTCGTAAGCTCTTTCTCTAAATCAAGATAAAGAGTCCCACCACAAGCAACGTTCAAAATTTGTGATCCTCTACAGATTCCTAGGTAAGGAATGTTTTGTTCGAGACATAGCTTGGCAAGAGCTAACTCAATGGAATCTTTCTCTTTGTCAAAAGCTGTATCACTCGCATGTGTGTCTCTAATCTCTTGAAGCTCTGCCGGTGAGAGAGAAGAGATTTCAGATTCATAAAGAGAAGGATCAATATCTTCTCCTTCACAAAGAAGAACGCCATGGATTGGTTTGAAGCTCTCAAGCAACATATGAACACCGGTGACTCGTGGAACAATCACGGGTACACATCCGTAACGAACGATCAAATCAAGATGATATTCTCCTGAAAATATATTTCAAAGTCCAATTAAATATCGAAACATTTACAGAGGAAAGTAAAGAGAAGCAATGAAAATATACGTTTGATTTTTAAAACACAAAAACAGAACCATGCAGGAAAAAAAATAAAGAAGCAGAGAGAGAGAGGTTAGAGAAGAACCAACGAAGTCGACGAATTTGTTTTTACGAACGGTGCGTCTAGAGACAACGAGGACACGAGGGAGGATTTGAGAGAGATTCTCCATTGCTGAGAGATTCAGGACGAAACAGTTTCTGTGGAGATCCGATGTAACAAGAGTTTTTATTTGTTGGAAGAGAGAAACGGAAACGCGAATTTATAGTGAAGAGAGAGGTTGAAACCGACTTTGGCTTTGTTCATTTTTTTTTTGTTATTATTTTAAAGTTTTTACAGTTGTTTTTTTGTTGCCGTAATGGATGAATACAGAAAGGAACAGGAATTAAAAGCTGCTGACTAGGTAGATTGGAATGGATATATATCCCAACTTTTAAGTGAAAAAAAACCAATATTTGAATTTAATAATAGTCTCTTCGTATATTAATAATTGATGTTTAATTCATCTATTTATTTATATATAAAAGATTGATCTTCTATTTTCAACATAAATTAAAATCTGAAAATATAAGTTGTAGAACTTTATTGAAAAAAATAAAGTGGAGTAACAAAACTAATAAAAAAAGTATCTATATTATTATTTGAGAAGAAAATTTGTTTAGTTATCATGTTTTCCAGGATTTTAGTCAATTTTACAATTTTTTATGTTTTTAATGATTTTATTTGATGAGTCGTGAAGCTTTATTTTTACATTATTATGTGAAAATTTATTAAATGAGAAACTAATAATTAGGATACCACGTCTTAATATACCTCAAAAATATTATATTAAAAATGAATTTAATGATTAATAAAAATAAATTTGCTGATTTTTCATGCTCTCTGTGATTTTAAGTAATTTTAGGTAATTATCATATTTCTATTGATTTTAACTGATAAGTTATGAATTTAATTTCATAGTATTATTTGAACAAAAAAATTACATCATTATCTGAAATTTTATTAAATAAAAAAATAAGGATTAGGATAGCACTCCCTAATATACCTTAATAATATTGTATTAAAAATGAATTCTGATACTGTGATCAAATAATTGTATATTGTCTCTAATTGTAGAATTAGCCATATTTTATGATCAAATATAATTTTAATAATTAATTTTAGTAATTTAGTGAATATTTATAATTCTTTTGAGAATAATTAAAAATTTAACGATAATATCATAGTTAAATTTATATTATATTTGGTTTAGTGATGTTAAACAAAATGAATCATCAGTCTTTTAAGATATTTTTTTTTAAAAATAATCAAAATCAATATAGTGATCTTTTCTCAAAAAAAAGTTGGTGAAAATGATATATACCATTATTTGTGAAGTGATATTTTTTCTCTCATGTTAAAAGTTAAAGCGTTTAAAATCTTTATTATCCTTAAGAAAAAAGATTAGATTTAACAATATATGTTTACCCATAAGTTAAAAACAAATTTCATCAATTTGATAATCATCATTATACAAAAAATCTATATTATGTTATCTAAAAATATTTTACATCATAATATTTCAAAATAAATATAAATCCGTGTATATATTAATGTTTTCAAGTTTACTTTGCGTAATAAAAGATATTTTATTTAGATAAATAAATTGATCTTATATAAAATTAATATTTATTAATTATTAAATATTTTAAAAGCATACAAATAATTTATTCCAATGTTTTTCAATTGATAATATATCTATTTACAAATTTTTATAAAATTATTGAGCCCAACATACGGAGCAATTACCTAGTTATATTTTATATTTAATAATATGTGTGGAAATCGTAAAGCATCAATCTTTTAAGCAGTAGTAAACTAGGTTGCATGGAATCGGAAACGAAGACTCGGAAACGAAACGTTTCGAAACGTGCAAACGTGATTTTTGATTTTTTTCTATTGGAAAC
>JABAYD010016488.1:0-15026 GCA_014822095.1 Diplotaxis tenuifolia
TCTTGCTGTAGTTGAGAGGTTGTCATGAGTATCTAAACCGTCATCATATGCATATATTCAGGCCTACACATATTGTAAATCTTTCTTGTAAATATGAGTTTTATTTTTTTACTCAAATTATAAAATTCGACTCTGCCAAATTTGGAACTTCACTAGCCATCTCAACAAAACGTCTAAGAAAAATATGTTTGCGATGAAAACTCAAAAGATTGTTGCAGTCTGGAGAATACATTGTGAAAGATAAGAATCAGCAACTTATATATAACACAAGAACAGGATCAGCTAGATTGTGTTTTGGATTCTGAGGAGATCTAGTGGTATTTTCCATTTTTTAATACATCAAGATCCTTTAACTTTTCATGATAATTATTAATTAGGTTTAGATTTAGATTAATTTAATATCAATCTCTTGAGATATTAATCAGTCAAAACACCATGTGAGCAAAAGACATGAATAGCAAATAATCACATATGATTATAATTATAGAGATGTTTTCTGTTAATTTTAGCAATAAATATCACATTATATGATTAACTTTTGATTCAGTTCCAATTCATAAAAGAAAAATAAATCTTTATTTCTGTAAAAAGTTCTGAGATTATTATTAAACATCTACGTATTATTTTTCTTTGACAAAACAAAATTGACAAAATCTTGTACAAATTGGATCTTTTACCTTAAAGATATCTATGAGCCATATACAAATGATCAATTAGTTAAATTAATAATTTAAAATCTAATAATTCTACAAACCTTACTAATAAGTAATGTAAATATATATCTCATTATTAAACATGCCCCGATTTGTTTTCTGACATTTTTATTATTATTCGATTTATATAAAAGTAAAAAAAAAATCTCTTTTTTTTTTTGAAGAACCTGAAGCGTGATGGATGTTGCTAAAGGCCAAGCAGTCAAGGCCCAGATGGTTTGGCCAACACCAACCATCTTGGTCTGTGTTCTTACTGAGTGTTACATTCTGTCTAGTTATGTTAAAAGAAAAACATTTATTTAACTCTGTACGTATTTTTTCTCACATTTTAATAGAATTTTTACATGACGACAAAATACATATGGGACGGACATATCTTAATTGGCCAAAGAGCCAACTGATTAGTGTTAACTCAACATAAATAAAGTGTTTTTGCATCGAAATTACCATTAGAAACCTAATCGTTCTTCACATTTGAGAAAATGGTATGTTCAAATGCCAATCTTAGGAGATAGTGTTGGCTTAATTTGAAAAATAACAAATGTACAACAGATGTAAATCAAAACTATAATATCATCAGGCCAGGCCTCGAATCCAAACTCGTTCGTCACCAGGCTAAACATCTCAAGCGCCATTTTTTAGGCTTCCCTAACTTAAACTTAGCATCATCACTCTCTCTACTCTATTATAGAGTAATATCCCAAAACACTAATAACAGATAATTTCGTCGAACACCTTCGTGCATCAGCCAAACAACCGCAACGATCGTATGTATATCCCTCCCTATTCGTGCATTAACAGAGAGAGATATTAAAACACCTTTCGTGCATTCCCAACAAAGAAAGACATCGGACTTAAACCAGGGGCGAATCTAGAGGCGTTATCTCCGGTGGTGATGGGGAGAAGAGAGAGGGTTTAAGGTACTGGCGAGGGTTCGCGGCGGTGGATCATGCTAAAGCTACTGACTGGCGGGTTAGTTGTGCGTTTAAACTTTCTTTAAAAATTAAAACTATTTTCGGTTCGGTTCAACTATACCAAACTTTTAAGTTTACTTGGTTTACAATTTTAAAGCCGGTTACACCAAATTAATTTCGGGTCTAGGAATTTTTTGTTTCGGTTCTGGATTTATAAAATCTAAAGAGTACGTGTAAATAGAACCGCAATGTTAAAATAAATACATAGAACCGATTAAGTCAAATTTTAAGCGAATATGGATGGGTTCGGTTTACGTTCCCACCCATCTACGTTTGCGGTTGGCTGGAAGTTGAATCTTTGCGTTAGTGAATCGCGGTTTATAGTTCCCCGCCTTGTAAACCTATAGACTCTATGGAGGTTATGTGATGATAAATGAAATGAATCAGAAAATTATAGCTCATGGCCTAGTATTATGTTAGATGGTATGAAGGCTTTGGGTTTTTAAACTTAGTTGAAAATCTGTGCAACTAAACATTTCTACATTTATTTCATTATCAGTGTAATGGTTTTGGTCCATTGTTTCAGGGAGTAAGGAAAGAGGATCTCATGCGTTCCTCGAGGAAGCCTCTAGAGGAGCGTCTGCTGAAAATGCAATGGAGAGAATGAGCGAATACTCTCGTTCATGTTAACAATACTTTTAAGTTCACATTTTGTTCACATTCATGTATATACACAACAAACAACACATAAGTTCTTATAAACAAAATCAAACAATACTTAAAAGTTCTTATTTACAACAACATGTTTAAAACAAGAAAATCAGAACAGACACATAAAGATCACAACTGTGCCATGCCCAACTCCACTTCCCCAACCGGAGTGACTAGAGCTGACGTCTGGCGGCGACGCTGGATGCAAGCGAAGATCCCCAGGCCCAAGAGGAAGAGGGCAATGAAGCCGAGGAAGAGCAGGCCCCATGTCGCCGGAAGATAGTGAGCTGCAGGCTGCGGTGGTGTGTCTTGGACGCCCATCCTGCATGCAAAAAGATAATGAAATTAGAAGGAAAGCACTTATGATTCTTCGTATACCAAACTCATCAACTTTGACTATTGATTTGCTTTCTGAAGCTGCATCTGATCCATCAAGATCAGCAACACCACCACGTAAAAGCATGGGGGATGATGTCAGTGATACAAGGATCAGGTGGTGAAGAGCTTTCAACACCATCTGAACCAGCATCCTCATATGCCTGCCTCATTGGGAGATACAGTTACGATCTAAAATAAGGAAGCAGCTGCTTTCAGACCAAAAGGGTTCTCCACACAATCCTCAGAGACTCATTCTCTTTATGAGCTAATATGCAGGGAACCTCAGAGAGCCAACTTAAGACAGCTTTGACCAATCTTCATTCTATCCTCATTGTTCTTTCTCACAGATATTCTAGACTGACCCGTAATAATATTCCCTGCATTCTTCTCCTCATGATGATACATAATCCTCAAACTCCTTTTGATCAAGCACCAAGTCCTCATCTTTCTCAAACTGTTCTATATCAGATTCACCGTCTAATATAGCCGCAACTATAGAACAACAGATATAATCTTCATCACGTGGAGACTCACACTTAATAATTATCTGGACGTCATTGATATCTAGACCACCAGCAGTAACGTTTGTAGCAACCAATGTCGAGAACTTACCCTTTCTAAATCCAGCAGCTGTAACAAACCAGAAAGCTCAGAAGCTTGATCTTTAGTCTTAGTGGAAACAGATTTTAATTACTACCTCCAATACTGTACAAACTGATGGTGTAAGGAATCAACCTTGATATAACAGGGTAGCAATGTTGTGCCCAACACTGTTACTTGACCAACAAGATTGATAGTCTTCTTAATCTTGTTTCAGAAACCTAGTAGCAATGTTGTGCCTTTCAGTATGATCCTCTTGATACGACCTACAATGTCAGCGCCTCTCTTTAGTTTTATCTCCTGAGAACCTTCATAGACACATCAAAAATCTAAAACAGCAGATCCTTCGTATTGCATCAAATTCAGCAAACACCGGTTTGGCAAATTCTATGGTTGGTACGGGCCATTATAACAAGATTAGCACCACCAAGAACCATCTCCCTCAACGGATCCGTGATTCTGAATTTCAAAAACAGCATTAGGTTCTTGCTTTTTCTTTTCAAAACACCATCTCCCTCAACGGGTCACGTTTCCAGAACTTATCAATCCACTCACAGACTTTATCAACTCCGATCCCCCTCCTCTGGATCAGAAGCTTTTTTCGTCTTCTTTGTCCTCCTCATTGGCTTTTAACTTCATTCATACAGCAGGTAACCCCTCTTCCAAGTTTCCCCGGTCCTTTTTATAAAACATCAGCAGAGATTTCTACTTCCTTCTCTAACTTTGAAGCTTTCGGTATTTACTATCTTTTCCCTCTTGTGCTTCGATTCTTTTCCACACCAGAATCAAAATCATCAACCAAAGGCCTAATTCTCCACCAAACCATCAGCAGCATCCATCTTTTCCATCCAAAAGCACATCTTTTTTTTTCTCCGTCCTCATCACGAATCTCTCCACGTTAAAACTCTCACAAGTCACAGCCTCGTTTTGACTATAGTTTGCTCAAGAAGAACATATTCATTTTTGAAATTATTCAAGAAGAACATATCAAAAAAAAATAATATCTAACAAGATAAAAGGAGCCGGAGTCACCTTCAATGAATTCGTTGAAGATTATGCTTCTGATGTCCAATTAATCTTTTCCCCGTCTACTTGTACTCTGTCTCTTGTGTTTTTTTTTTTTTAACAACAGTACTATGTCTCTTGTTTCTCTCTGTTTTCTGTAACAAACCTTAAAAATGGTTCATGTTTACCAAAAATAAATAAATAAATGCATTTCCAAAAATGGTAATAAATTTTGTTTCCCTGTCTACTTTATTAAAACGAAAATATACATAAAAAATACCTTTCATTTTTAACGTATTTACAATATCATGCTACTAAATTATTAATTAACCTAGCTTTTAAGGTTCTTTGTCTTTTCATGTTTAATAAATGCATTTCCAAAATTAGATTCTAACTAAAAATTATGGAAACAATAATCATTAAACCTATTTTGTAGCATTCTTTGTCTTTTTCTATTTTATCATATATATGTGTGATTTAAAATAATTAATAAAATTAGCTGTAAATAGTTACTCAACGTATTATTTTGAAAAATGTATAATTATTTTTTATTATCTGTGAGTAGTAACTAAAATAAAAATCATATAAAATCATTTTATAATATATAAACTAATATAAAAATATATTCAAAAATTATAAAATATATAGCACCATATAATTTAAATATTATATAAAATAATTTAGTATACATTATCATAAAATTTATTTCAAAAATACAAAAATATATTTTACAAATATAAGGATCGTATTCTGAAAAATAAGACTGATACAATTGATAGTTTACAAGATAAAATAAAATTACTCATATAAGATATTAAATTATTATGTTTAAAAGTATCATATTAAAAAATTATTTAAACAAGTAAATTAGAAAATATATATTATCACTTATACAACTAAATATTTATTATATAAATAAATAAAACCAAACACCAGTGCGGGTGTATATTATGATGTTTAGTTTGTTTATATGACATCAATAAATTGTTAACAACTACTAACAAATAAATATATTACGAGTAATTTTGGTAAATGCATTATGAAAATAAAAAAATTAAAAAGAAAAATGAAATCCGCACAGTTGTGCGGGTCAATGTTTAGTTGTATTATTATTTCTCGTTGACCCATAATTTCTTGATTCCTTTGTTTATTTTAATACTAGATATAGATATTTGCGTTGCACGGATTTTGTTTGATGTTTTAATTTTATTTAAAATATAAAAATAATAAATCATTTATTAAAATTTTAGAGTTTTTTTCCATATGTTATATAAGATTTATATAAGAATTAAAAACTTGTTTTCTCAGATAAAATCCTGTTAATATTTGTATTTAGTGTTAGAAAAAATAATCATATTTAAAGTTTTAAACCAAATTCAAATTGAAATAAAAATTAGAGTAAAATAAAAAAAATATTAAAAATTAAATAAAATTAATCAAGTCAATGACAACATCATATACTTTTGTAAGTACCAATTAATTTTTGTATTCACTTATTATTTATTATTTTTTCGCTTAAATATATTCTAATGTTTTTCGGTCGTTTCGTAAAATTTATATTGTGGTGTTTGAAATATTTCTGTTTATTTATTATTATCTATGTATTTAATTTGCATGATTTATGAGTTTTAACTATTTAATCCAAAGAAATTATTTTGAACTCTTATTTTCAGAACTAATATCAATAATAGAAAACCTAAAAACAAATAATAATAATAGTACTTTGGGCGCGCAGTAATCTTTAGTTTAATAAAAATAAACCCATTGGGTTTGTAGACTATCCTTGTTTCCAATCAACATAATTTTAAATATTTTCTATTCATGTTTTTAAATACTTAACTTTTTGTACTTCAGCTTTAATAAATATATATATTTCTATTCATGTTTCCAAACACTTAACTTTTTGTATTTCAGCTTTAATAGTATAGATAATTTGTAGATATTTGTTGTTCCAATAGTTAACTTCTAAGATTAGGTTAGATTACAACTTAATAAAAACACAAAAACAAAGATAGATTCTCCATTTTTCTCTATTTTCCTTTTCATCTTATTTTTTTTTCTGATTCTAGTTCTTCATTTTTGTACATGCCTCTTTAATTAATATAATTAATTAAAGAGATTTTTGTTGTTGTTTGCAAGTCTGTATCATTTCGTAACTGGTGACTAGTTCATTGCAAGCAAAACACTAGATATTAAAAAGCTCGCACCCCTAGTGCAGAGATTGAATAAATGTGAAACTTTTTTTTGTTATTGATTGTTTTTTTTTGTTTTTATACTCAGTTTCTCATCATAAGTTTATCATACCCTGCACACCTAAATTTCAGATACACTGTTATGGAAAAATCTAATAGCAGCAATTCCACCTTACTTGAAATAGAGAAATTACATTAATTAGAGAAGCTACATGCTTATCCCAAATTCCAAAACTAGCGGTCACAGTATCACAAGATGAAAAACTAGCGGTCACAGTATCAAAAAGATGCGATACCCTTTCTTCTAAAATTATTAGATTGAAGTCCGTTAGCACATAGATCCAAAATACTTATTGCATGTTGTGCATGCATTGTGTACTAGGAATTGAATTGTACTATAGGATAGATGTTTTCAGAACTTAATTGTAGCAAGAGCTTTCATAAACTTTATAAAGATTTTAGAATTTTCCTATTTAGTTATTTAAACAAGTAATTTTAATTTTAATCTGGATAGAAATGTCATATCAAATTAAAAAAAAATGTAGTTTTCAAAAAATATAAATATCTATGTATTTTTCCAATTCTAAACTATAAATAGGATATTTTTCAAATTATCCCAATAATCTAACCTTTACTTTGTAGGTTAATTAAAAGCCACCCAGATGACGTGTCACTCTATTAATTATTAGAGGTTAAGGTAACATTCTTTAACTACTAGAGTATTTACATATATTGTCACTGAGGTTTTTTTTACAGACCAACTAAAACCTAATTATCATGTTTGTATGCTTATAGTGGGTACATTTTCTAAACCATGAACTGTTGACAATAAGCTCAAAGATAATGACGTGAAGCTGAAGCAAAAAGATCCTAAGTGAATTAGGATTGTGAAGAAGATATATTCTAATGAGTTTTAGGATAAAGATTAAAAAGAGTATTTCCTAATGAGTTTAGGAATTAGAGATAGCTATACATAGAGATAGTTATGGGATGGTATTGTTATGAGTTTTATGAGATTGTGAGATTGAGAGAGCTTGAGTTTTGAGAAGTTTCTTAAGCATTAATAAAGTGAGTTCTTTATTTGAGATTACACAAACTTATTGAGCTTATACGTTTGATCAAAATCAATATTTGGTATCAGAGCAAGCAACGAGAATGGGAGATATAACTATGTTGCTTCCGGAGTGGTAGCAAAGATCAAAGATGGTACTTCGGTAATAATATGTCCGATGTTGACAACTACAAATTATACAGTGTGGGCAATTCGGATGAGATTATTGCTAAAGGTAAACAAGGTATGGAACATAGTGGAATAAGGAACATAGGACATTGAGAAGAATGATATGGCTGTTGCACTTATGTTCATGTTTGTACCCGAAACCCTTGTTCTACAGCTTGGAGATTTGAACAATGGGAAGAAGGTTTGGGAGGCGATCAAAACCAGGAATATGGGAGCTGATAGGGATAAGGAAGCTAGGTTGCAAACCCTAAAAGCAGAGTTTGATCGCTTGAAGATGAAAGAGAACGAGACAGTAGATGATTTTTCAGGAAAAATATTTGAGATAGCATCTAAATCAGGTGCTCTAGGAGAAATCATCGAAGAACCAAAGATGGTTAAGAAATTTCTAACTTCTCTACCCGGAAAGAAGTTCATCCACATGGTTGCATCACTTGAACAAGTCTTGGATCTCAACACAGTAGGATTTGAAGATGTAGTGGGAAGGTTAAAAGCCTACGAAGAGCGAGTAAATGCAGAAGAAGAAGCTGCTCAGGAAGGACAAAACAATTAGAATAAACTGATGTATGCAGACACAGAAGCTTAAAAAAAAAATCAATTCACTCGTGAGAATCAAGACTATCAAGGAGACTATAGAAATAGAGGCAGAGGAGGACGTTCTTACAGTAGAGGAAGGGGAAGAGAAAGATCATACAGAGACTATAGTAACACAGATCTTTCCAAAGTCACTTGTTACAGATGTGACAAAACATGTCACTTTGCGTTCAACTGTCCAGACAGACTTCTGAAACTACAAGAAGCTTACGAAAGTGGGACAGACAAAGGTGAAACTCAAGAAGCTGATAAGCTACTGATGCACGAAGTGGTGTACTTAAACGAGAAAAAGATAAAACCTCAAGAGTTTGAGTCTAGCAATGATAGTAACAGAACATGGTACCTTGACAACAGAGCAAGCAACCATATGACATGCTTTAGGCACTATTTCTCAGAGATAGATGAGACTATTACGGGGAAAGTTAGGTTTGGTGATGACTCAAGGATAGACATAAAGGGGAAAAGGATCAATATTGTTTATCAGTGAAACCGGGAACAAACGTACTCTTGCAGATGTCTACTACATTCCAGACCTAAAGAGCAACATAATTAGCCTTGGTCAAGCCACTGAAGCTGGATGTGAAGTAAGAATGAAAGACAACTATCTTACTTTACACGACAAAGATGGAAACCTCATCACTAAAGCAGAAAGAGCTAGAAACCGACTCTACAAGGTACTAATGGAAATTGCAGACAATAAATGTTTGCAGGTGGAAGGAGAAAGCGAGTATACAAGATGGCATGCACGGCTTGGACACATTGGGTTAGATTCTATGAAGAACAGGATAAGGAAAGATCTTGTTGATGGAATTCCAAAGTTTCAGACTGAGAAAGAAACTTGTGAATCATGTCTACTTGGAAAGCAAGCAAGAACAGCTATTCCCAAAGCAACCCAATACAGAGCATCACAGGTACTAGAGCTAGTACATGGAGACCTTTGTGGACCCATTACACGTCCTACTCCTGCAAAGAACCGATATATATTTGTATTGATCGATGATCACTCACGGTATATGTGGTCAATCCTATTGAAAGACAAGAGTGAAGCATTTGACAAGTTCAAACGGTTCAAAGCACTAGTAGAACAGGAAAGTGGAGTGAAGATCAAGACATTCAGAACTGATAGAGGAGGTGAGTTTACATCAAACGGGTTCAATTCTTTCTGTGAACTAACAGGAATACAGAGACACACAACGGCTCCATACACACCCCAACAAAATGGGGTGGTAGAAAGACGAAATAGAACTCTAATGGGGATGACCAGAAGCTTATTGAAGCACATGGGGATACCTAACTACCTATGGGGAGAAGCTAGACATGCTACCTACATAATCAACAAAGTTTCAACAAGAGTTCTCGTAAACCAGACTCCATATGAGGTGTACAAAAGGAAGAAACCAAATGTCAATCACATACGAGTTTTTGGGTGTATTGGATACACAAAAGTTGACAGTGTTAATGTGAGGAAGCTAGATGACAGAACCAGAAGCTTGGTACATTTGGGAACAGAACCTGGCTCTAAAGCTTACAAAATGCTTGATCCCACTACAAGAAGGATAGTTATGAGCAGAGATGTCATATTTAACGAAGACAAAAAGTGGAAGTGGGGAGAAGAGATGGATAAGTCCAACCAAGAACCGGGAAAGTTTGAGATCATACTTGGAGAATACGGAAACCAGGGAATGAGAGAAGAAGAATATGAGACTGAACATGAAGAAGTGGCTGCTGAGACACTGGCTGAGGAAGAGAATGTCATTAACGAGGCAGTAAGTGAAGCAGGAAGTGAGATAGAAAACCCACAGCTGAGACGATCAACAAGGATCACTAAGACTCCAGCATATCTTGATGATTATACTTGTTTAGCAGAGATAGAGGGAGAACGTCTCTTGTTGGTCATAGATGAAGAGCCGTGGACCTTTAAAGATGCAGTAGCAGAGAAGGTATGGTTAGAAGCTTGCAGAGATGTGATCACATCAATAGAAAAGAATAAGACATGGACACTGGTTGATCTTCCCAAAGGAGCGAAAGCTATAGGGCTTAAGTGGTTTTTCAAGATCAAAAGGAACTCCGATGGAACCATAAACAAGTACAAATCAAGACTTGTTGCAAAGAGCTATATTCAAAGGCATGGGATTGATTACGAATAGATCTTTGCACCTGTTGCTCGTCTTGAAAATATTAGATTCATTATTGCTTTGGCTGCCTCACATGGATGGGAAATACATCACTTGGACGTAAAGACCGCCTTCCTCCATGGTGTGCTAAAAGAAGATGTTTATGTTGCTCAACCAGAGGGTTTTGAAGTTGCAGGAAGTGAACACAAGGTGTACAAGCTACTCAAAGCCTTGTACGGCTTAAAACAGGCTCCACGTGCATGGAATGAGAAGCTAAATGGAGTTCTTGGAGATTTTGGTTTCATAAAGTGCTCCAAAGAACCATCACTATATCGAAAACAGGAGAATGAAAGCATGCTACTAGTTTCAGTGTACGTAGATGATCTTCTCATCACAGGATCAAGTGTGAAACAAGTATGTGACTTCAAGCGAGAGATGTCTGAGATATTTGAGATGAGTGATTTGGGTCTACTAACTTACTACCTTGGTATTGAGGTAAGACAGAGCAGGGAAGGCATTACTTTATGTCAAAAGAGATATGCTGATAAGATCTTAAGTGAAGGAGGGATGGATGACTGCAATCAAGTACAAATACCGATGGAGTTTGGACCAAAGCTGTCTAAATCACCTACGGAAGAGAACACAGAAGCAGCAGAGTATAAACGTATGATTGGTTGTCTGATATATCTCATACATACACGACCAGATCTCTCCTTTGCAGTTGGAGTACTAAGTCGCTATATGCATGAACCCAAGACATCTCATGCTGCAGCTTTAAAACAAGTTCTACGGTAGTTAAAGGGTACAACTGCTTATGGACTGGTCTACAAACAGAGTGATCAGAGAGAACTAGTGGGATACAGTGATAGTGGACATAATATTGATGAAGATGATGGAAAAAGCATCACGGGTCACATGTTCTATCTAAATGGATGTCTAATCTCATGATGTTCACAAAAACAAGAAACTGTGGCTCTATCATCATGCGAAGCAGAGTTCATGGCCGGAACAGAGGCAGCAAAACAAGCTATTTGGATGCAGGACTTGCTTGAGGAGATAGCTGAGAAACTAAGCAAGCGAACCACTATCTACATTGACAACAAGAGTGCAATAGCTCTTACAAAGAACCCAGTCTTCCACGGTAGAAGCAAGCATATTCACAAGAGATACCACTTCATCCGGAAGTGAGTGGAGAATGAGAAACTAGAGGTAACTCACATCCCGGGCAATGAGCAAAAGGCTGACTTCCTAACCAAGGCACTGGCGAGAATCAAATTCAAAGAAATGAGGGAGTTAGTTGGACTTCAAGAGATAAGAGAAGATATCTTTGAGCTTAAAGGAGAGAATGTTGACAATAAGCTCAAAGATAATGACGTGAAGCTGAAGCAAAAGAGATCCTAAGTGAATTAGGATTGTGAAGAAGATATATTCTAATGAGTTTTAGAATAAAGATTAAAAAGAGTATTTCCTAATGAGTTTAGGAATTAGAGATAGCTATATGTAGAGATAGTTATGGGATGATATTGTTATGAGTTTTATGAAATTGTGAGATTGAGAGAGCTTGAGTTTTGAGAAGTTTCTTAAGCATTAATAAAGTGAGTTCTTTATTTGAGATTACACAAACTTCTCAAAACTAATTTCTTTGAATTTGATTCTCGCCAGTGCCTTGCTAAGGAAGTCAGCCTTTGCTCATTAGTGGGATGTGAGTTACTTCTAGTTTCTCATGAACCAGAACACAACCATTAATTTTGCGGTACCGATCGAGCTCAACAAAACCATTTCGGCACAAGGCCTATTAAATACTGGTATGCGATGCACCTTTTCCTATTTGTATTTAAATATTTTTGAACATTATCTATACATTTTTATCATCATTAATCACAAATGTAGAGTATGTAATTAGATTATAGATAGTTATTAAAACAAAATCTCAATCCGCGGATCTCAAGCTTAGTAATAATGTAATAATGGAGAAAAAACAATCAACACAATAATGAAGGAGAAAGACATGTCAATAACTGAAAACCCAATAAGAACAAAACATTCATTGGTTTCTCCATGTCATATGTATTGCGTACAACCTTTTCTTGTTAGTTTATCATCGAAGGTTTAGGTTTAGGTTTTACTTTTTCTTATCGATGAAGCAAATGGACTTTAATCTTAAAGGTCTGATTTCAAAAGATCTAAGAGAGCATAAGCATTGTTTGCTTAATTACATGATCTCTGTAAATAGATCTAGCTTTTGGTTAAGGTTTTTGATTACATTTGAGATTAGCATCAAACACTGGTTCTATGATGATACGCTTGCTGTTGAGTATGTTCTGATCATTGATGTAGTATGTAGTATTTGTTTGATTTCTGGTTTCCTGATTCAAGATTTGTTCTATTGTTGAAACACAACCAAACTCTATTGATGCCAAAGTACCCTCCATTTGCTGGAAGACTCCAACTTCTAAGCCCAGGGATTATTAACTTTTGGTGTTCCAGTTTGAATGTCTTAATCAGATCAATTAATTCAAGAGAAGAAGGAGGCCTAGGCCTTAATTGGGAGTATTGCAGTTTCCTGCACTTTGAATCTGTTGTGGCTCCTATTCTTCAGAAGAAAGCAACGAAAAGTTTGTTTACGGTTGCTTGTTTCTTTTCTTGTTATTTTAACTTTCTAAGCATCACTGTAAATTTGTAAGTTTCTAGTTTCAAAGTTAGCGTGTGATGGTTCTTAGTAGCTAGTTCTATGTATTTGTAATCATCTTATGTTATAAATGTTCATTTGAATAGTTGTATTTTTTTGCCAAAGATTTGTTTCTAGTTTCCATTTGTACTCTTATGTGTCTTATTTTTTTACTCTCATTAATTTACTTTCACTTTGATTCGTTTCAAAAATGCACAGCATGATGAAGTTGCAAAGGATCTTCAATACGAACAAGTAGTGAAGTGGTGAAAGCCAAGGGCAGAGTAACCAATCAAACACATGAATAATGTTGCTTCTTTCTTTGTTTGGTTTTCATTTAGATCATGAACCTTAGAGCATATGATTATTCTAGAGACACATTAAGGGTCTCTTAATTGTTTAAAAAAAATATATTATTAGGTAATAAATGTGAGTTTAAGAGACTTAGCTAAGCGATCCAAACATTTAAAAAAAACCATTAATAAAAACTATTAACATTTTATATGATATATGATATAAACATTCCAATGGCTTATGTTGAATCAAATGTTTAATTGAGTGTTATGATTCCTCTGTTGTGTATGTAATCTTCAGTGCAAAAAAGTACAAATATACTTTATTTTATTTTGATAAAGTTATATTTGCTTACAAGTGTGAAGCTTGATTCTCGTTCTACACAAGGATTTGGATTTTGGAGTTGCAAGTTGACTTTGATCATTTCATTCGTGCAAAAATGCTACAATGTAACGATGTGTGATTTTGTCACTGCTTCTGACTTCTGAGCCCCCCCCAGTCTGTGGAAAGGGAAGTTATATCACGTGGCCTATTTCTTTACCAAGGCCTAACACAATATATCCAAACTTATAAACCGGCCCGCTTTAATAATTATACAATCTGTGTCGTTCACACATAGAGAACTCGAACATCACGGCGTTTTCTGTCTTCCCTTACCAAAAAAATACCCTAAAATAATCAGCTACACATTTATAGACGGACTACCACCGAGGATTGGAGTCAATCAACCTTGAAATCCGCGTGGTAGAATGAATCTTTTGACCCTGTTTCCATCGTGAAACAAAAGCAAAATACAATGTTATTATTAATTTATTAGTACATGAAGGCAAAAGAAAAACGTTTACTTCTAAACTTGCCTCTCAAATGATGAGTAATTTTTTTTATCTTGTAAACTTGCTCATCATGAAACAAAGGCCAAGGCTGAGATTACAAAAAAAGCTAATATATAGAAACATGCAAAAAAAGGACAGCTTGATAATAAAACATGGAGAGAGTTGAGTCTTTTCATACATACCACCTCAGGATCCATAGATTTGAACCGCCAACAAAAGAAAAACATACATAAACCATGGATGAAGTCTTAAAACAAGAGCAAAAGGGACTCTTATCCGTTGCTCAATGCTCTTGAAAATCTCGCAGTACAGATACTGCTGTAGAATCAATTTCAAAATCAACTGCAAAGTTATCAAACGTCGACTTTGTAATTAAACGTTGCTATTTCTTGTTTTTTTCAACTAATATGAAAGGCCAACGCTAAGGATTACTTCACGAACAAAAGCGCAGTTTCACACCAAATTACAGATCCCTCTTACTCTATAGATAAGGGGATTTTAACAATGAATCAAAGGGAGTTCAGTGACTTTATCATCACAAAAAAGGTCAAATCATTGCTCATCCTTTTCACAGTGTTGTTTCAGCTCTACAAGTCAGAGAATAAAACTTAACATGCAATAGGTTGATTCACATACTTCATGCAAAAACCCCTTTTGTCACATTTCAAAGTAGGAACCTGATGCGAGAATCTAAGCACTAAAGTGAATCGAAATCTCATATACTATAAAGAACTTGTTCTCTTTATTAACTTGTCTCAGAAAATATAACTAAA
>JABAYD010016491.1:0-38551 GCA_014822095.1 Diplotaxis tenuifolia
TAAAATTTTTAAAAAAAAAAAAAAAAAAGAAACGATAGTAAAAGAAAGAGATAGGAAAACAAATAAGTTAATTGAAGTTTTATAGTAAAAGTTATACGGGTTGATTGAAACTTGGTTATAAAAGATAAATTCTCATGGAAATTGAACGTGTGTTGGTAGTTATAGGAAATTTAGGAATTTAGTTTTTCTTTTACAGTTTTCGAAAAATTAAGATTTAAAAATTATTTTTATTTTTATTTTATTTTGTTTTTAAAACATAAATATATGTGTCAAAATTTGATTGGTTAAGCGACTTATGCTTTAGTATATAGAAGATAAGTTTATGTGGATTTTGATAATAGTTTTTTTATATTTTAATATTTACAGATAAATATTTTTGCATTTAATAATATTTTCATTTTATTAATTTTAAAAATAAAGACCAAAAACTAAAAATCTAAAACGAGAAACCAAAAACTAAATCTAAAAACTAAAAACTAGAATCTAAAAACCAATAAAACAATCATCACCGAAAACTACTTTAAAATATAATTACTGAACGAAAAAATAAATCTAGAAAATTCTTTCGAAATCTAATCGAGTATATACGAAAACAATTGATGACAAATGTAGATATTGTATTGTTTTAAAATGCGACGACTGACATTAAACTCGGACATTAGGTTGAAGAGCTACTTAGCTAGATGCTATCACGGACATTGTTTGATTCTTTCTAGCGAATATACACTTCTAGTGACTCTCTTATTTAATTACAAACGGACTTAGTTTATTATTAGTAGCCCACTAATGACCCCCTTTTTCAAATTGACTCTTTCTTATGATTTTGCTAATGGGTATATCTTATAATTTTATTATAGTTAATAGCTAAAACTAATTAAATCATGTGTACTTACTATAAAATGTCAGAAACAAGTTTGTATATAAAGCCCTGTCTCAACAAAAACGAACAAGTTTATATTGAGTGCGCAGGTTGAATAGTTTTAATGTCACGAAAAGGTTTATAGTTAAATGTCACGTAAAAGATGCTAAGAAAAGCAAATGAAAAGATTTGTTTTTCTCTTACTTTTCAGATGCCTAGCGTGTGTAGAAATAGAAGTATACCTCAGTTGATTAATGCAGTTGAATAGATTATTACCGGATTAAAAGAAGTGACAAAGAAGAAGACATTTAAAGGCAGTATTTAAAACTTGGCAAAACGAAGACGACATGAACCAAAAAAATCTAACGGTTGAAGATTACTTGACCGCCGTGTCAGAAATGTCAAAAAGCGAAGACAAGTGATGGAAATTGAAAAGGGTGTTATGATGATTTATGTGAAAGAGGTTGAAAAATCAGAGACATACTATATTTTTTAAAAAAATACTAAAATTATTGACTTTTATGGAGACATCCAAACAGTTGTTTCTACCATTAAAATACTGCAGAAAATTATATTTCTGAATTTGATGAAAATGATAGAATTCAATGAAAACCACTTAACTTTTAATCTTGCGGAATTATATTTCACTTATATATAATCCACAATAATTGAATTTTTTTTAGAAAAGTTCTACAATACTTTCAAAACCAACCTAAAATGAAACTTTGCTTATATATGAATATACTTCAAGTTATTAACAAAAAATAATGATTTTAAACCGAATATATTAAAAGTTGAAGAAACAAACAAAAATGACACTGAATTTAAAATTAAGAATTAAAAAAACATTAAAGAGATGGATTTAAAGGCGTGACAGGACCGGTCCACCATCAATGCCATCTCCCAACACCTTTCTCTCTCAGCTACTTGCAGCAAAAATGCAAACTGGTCGATAGAAACTTTGTCCCTTGACCCTTCTCTATTTCTTGGTTGACAAAGGAGACTAGGGGAGCAAGAGAAGTTCATTTCTCGCAAGCTACTTGTTCGGTTTCTTTAATATAGATGTTTTTTTCATCCAGCTAGAAAACACTGCAAAATATAAATACAATATTAAATCTGTTTATCCACACAACTTTTGGTATGTTTCTTCCTCAACTTATCACTTTCCGTTGCTAAAGTTGTTACCATTCTGATCTCTAGTCTTTTATACAGAAAGGGTTTTCTTTGAAGATCATGGGGATTTGCTTGAGTTCTCAGATTAAAGCCGAGAGTCCAAGTAACACTGGTACTTCAAGCTTTTATTTACATATTTATAGAATAAAAACTACTCATGCAAATGTTTGACTTGTAAGCAAATATTATTTAATTCAGGTTTTTGTTGGTAATTTTCAATTCTGAGGTTAGGTTTTTTGGTGGTTGAGACATAAGGTGACTTAACTTAAAAGTTAAGCTTTAATGTTTTGACAAATCTGTATTTTCTAATGCTAATAATTTGATTACTTTATCCTTAACTATGTCGTTTTTGGGTATTTGGTTAATTCACGGCTCATCATAGTTAGTAATCAGAGGAAAAGACAAGTACGAACATTCAGATTTTGTACTTTTGTCTCATCTCTTACAACAAAAACATTGAGAAATGGGTTTTGTAAAAAAGGTGAAATCTAAAGTTTTTCTGAATACAAACTATCTGTTTGGTGCTTGCATAGGTGTGAGTTCCAAGTATATGAGCTCAGAAGCTAATGATACACAGAGCATGGGAAGCAAATGCTCTTCTGCATCAATCAGAACAAACCCTCGAACCGAAGGAGAGATATTGCAATCTCCAAACCTCAAAAGTTTCAGTTTGGCTGAGCTCAAGTCAGCAACTAGGAATTTCAGACCAGATAGTGTTCTTGGTGAAGGTGGATTCGGTTGTGTCTTTAAAGGATGGATTGATGAGCAGTCTCTTGCTGCATCTAAACCGGGAACCGGTATGGTTATTGCTGTTAAAAGACTTAACCAAGATGGTTGGCAAGGTCATCAAGAATGGCTGGTAAGATATATTGCTAATCACAAATATTCAATATAATGAACTTAAATTTTCAAAAAAAAAAATATAATGAACTTAATTTTTCAAAAAGAAAATTATATAATGAAATTATATTGAAGAAAGTTTTGTTTATGTTGTAGGCTGAAGTGAATTACTTGGGACAGTTCTCTCACCCTAATCTTGTGAAACTTATTGGTTATTGCTTAGAGGATGAGCATCGTCTTCTTGTGTATGAGTTCATGCCTCGTGGAAGCTTAGAGAATCATTTATTCAGAAGTATTGTCTTCTCTTTTCCTCATGATAACTAGTAATGTTCTTGAGTATTCAATCTTGTTTCTTGATGTTGCAGGGGGTTCTTTCTTCCAACCGTTATCTTGGACTCTACGTTTGAAAGTTGCTCTTGGTGCTGCACAAGGCCTAGCTTTTCTCCACAATGCTGAGACTCAAGTCATATACCGTGACTTCAAAACTTCTAATATACTTATTGATGCGGTACATTCATCTTTGATATGATGTTAAAAGGTTGTCAAAGACTTTATGGTAAAGAATCTTATGGACATGATCACAGGACTACAATGCTAAGCTTTCTGATTTTGGGTTAGCTAAAGACGGTCCAACGGGTGGGAAGAGTCATGTCTCTACGAGGATCATGGGTACTTATGGATATGCAGCTCCTGAGTATCTTTTAACCGGTCTGTTAGTCTCTCAAAACTCTCTCTCTTTATTTGATTTGATCATCACTGACTGTTTCACTTTCTTTTAAGGTCATTTAACAACCAAGAGTGATGTCTATAGCTACGGTGTTGTGCTTTTGGAGATACTGTCTGGACTTAGAGTTGTGGACAAGAACCGTCCACTGGGAGAACAAAAACTGGTGGATTGGGCAAAACCATTGCTTGCAAACAAGAGGAAGCTATTCCGAGTTATCGATAACCGTCTTCATGATCAGTACTCAATGGAAGAAGTGTGGAAAGTAGCTACTCTAGCTTTGAGATGCCTTACAACAGAGATAAAGCTGAGGCCAAACATGAATGAGGTTGTTTCCCACCTCCAACAGATTCAAGCTTTGCATGAAGCAGGAGGAGGTAAAAACATTGATAAGATGGAGAAAAGAATGCGTAGGAGAAGTGATAGTGTTGTCCTCTCCCAGAACCCAAATGCTGGTTTTGTTAGGGAAACTGCTGTTGGTGGAACAGCTGCTTATCCACGTCCCTCTGCTTCACCTCTGTTCACTTCTGTTTAGTTCAGATGTGAAGTTTTGCTTCAACTTATGTACTGAGAGAATTCAAGTTCATGGCTCATCAGAGATTTGACTATTGATCTTTGTAGTGCGGTGAGTTTATTAGCATAAAGCAATGATCAAGAAATCTCGGTGCTTAAACACCTTATAGAGGATTAATATTTAGGAGGACGTCTAAACCGATTTTTCTGAATGTCCGAGTTTTAAAATAATCCGTCTGAAAATATTATTTTGCAATTTTCTGACCGATTCTTAGAACACTGACATAAAGTTCATCAAGTGATCTCTCATATCTTCAAATTCAAACAAGTGACTCTTATGCTTTAAAGATTTTTTTTTTCTTTTTTGACGGCATGCTTTAAAGTTTAGGCGAACATATAAACCAATTTTAATAATTATTTTGTTTCAGACCTATTCGTCTACCGATTTTTAGAACATTGATATAAGTATAAGTGATCTTTCATGCCCTTCAACTTCAAGCTTTGTTATAAGCAAAACAAACAAGAGAGTTATTTGCATTATCAACATTCAGTTCTTTGGCTAAGAAGATTATATACAAAGAAACAAAACTAATCTTTTACCATGTTCTAACCAGTCCCGGTGTCCAGTTTCGCCAGTCTAGCTTCGAACGCGACTTGTTTAAGCTCATTTTATCCCTCAGATCAAGAACCTTCTTCAGATAATGACTCCCTTGCTTAGTAGCCATCTCAGGCTCACTCTCAGCCTCCATGATCTCTTCTGTTTCATCACCAAGAGGCATAGGCGCGTTTTCGGTCTCTTCATCGATGATTCTTCCAAGTAGTGAAACTACTTCACTCATCCTAGGCCGAGATTTCGGTTGCTTCATAAGACATTTGTTAGCTAAAGCAGCTACTCTCTGAACAGACTTGATACAGTAGTACTGTCCTTGGAGCCGTGGATCAACAATCACATGGAACTTCTTAGAGTCTGATACATAAGGTTTCACCCATTCTAGAAGCTTCTGCTCTCCTCTAGGTCTGTTTCTGTCCAACGCTCGTCTTCCTGTGATCAGTTCATACAACACTACACCAAAGCTCCATACATCACTCTTTGCTGTTAGTTTACCCGTTTGTACATACTCAGGAGCTGCGTAACCAACCGTACCTACAACCTTTTGAAACAAAGACTTTAAATAGAGATTTTATGTTATGCTTGAAAGAGGGTAAAGAGGAGGAGGTTACATACTGAAGTTGAGACGTGACCAAGTCCTTCAGGAGGTCCTTGTCTAGCTAATCCAAAATCTGAGAGCTTAGCACTGAACCTCTCATCAAGCAAGATGTTTGAAGACTTGAAGTCTCGGAAAATTAACTACAAAAAATTCAGAAAAACCAAGATCAAGAAAACTGAAACACAAATCTTTTTTTTTAAAATGTTGATACAAACCTGAAAATCCATTTGTTCATGAAGATAAGCTAAGCCTTGAGCAGCGTCTTGAGCAATCTTCAACCTTGTAATCCATGGAAGAGATACAGACATCACTCTGCCTACGAGATGATCTTCTAAGCTTTTATTGCACATTAGCTCGTAAACTAAGAGCCGTTGCATCCCTCTTTCGTCGTCGTCAGCGCAGTACCCAACTAACTTCACTAGATTTGGATGGTTCACTACTCCTAAGAAACTCACCTCGTTGATCCATTCTTTATGCCCCTGAATGCTAGAAAGCAAAGCACACGCAACAAAGATTCACAACAAGACAAACCAATAACAACACCAAAGATTCAACCTTTATCAGAAAACACACACAAAGATTCAAACTTTCTCACATAGAACACACAAAGATTCAAATCTTTTTCAGGCAGAACACACCAAGTTTCAAACTTTTTAGACAGAACAAACCAAGATTCAAACTTTTTCAGACAGAACACAAAAAAAAACTCAACCTTTTTTTCAGACAGAACACACTAAGATTCAACCTTCTTCAGACAGAACATACAAGATTCAAGCTTTTTCAGACAAAAGCACCAAGATTCAACCTTATTCAGAGAGAACACACCAAGATTCAAGCTTTTTCAGATAGAACACACAAAGGTTCTACCTTTTTCAGACAGAACATACAAAGATACAACTTTTTTCAGACAGAACACACCAAGATTGAACCTTTTTCAGATAGTACACGCCATAACCTTTTTAAAATAGAACAAACCAAGATTCAACCTTTTTTCAGATAGAACACATAAGACTCAATCTATTTCAGACACAGAACACAACAAGACTCAATCTTCTTCAGACAGAACGCACCAATGTACTTTTTTTCAAAAATACAGACACAAAGATTCAAACTCTAAAAAGATATCTCTCTCAACGGGAATCGAACTCGTGCACTCCAACTAGATTCAAACGCAAACTAATGAAGCAGAACAGAGAGTACAAAGAGAAGGATAGAGTCATGCCTGTAAACCTTGACGATTAAGCTGTTTCACAGCAACATTAATCTTTGAGTCAAAACCATCAACGACGCCTCTATAAACACAACCGAACCCTCCTTCACCTATAATCAGAGCTCTACTGAAACCTTTCGTAGCAACCTTCAGCTCACCGTAGCTGAACACCTTCAGATCGTTCTCTGCCGTGACTCCTCCACCGGTCCAGCGTTGACTCAGCGGCTTGTGGAAACCGAAACGCTCCGGTGAGAAGCTCCAATCCGAGTCAAACTCTGACCGGCGAGTTGGGTCTGAAGCGGTTGAGGACGCCACGCTTAAGGAACGAGCCCACGAGAGTCTCGAAGCTCGTGAAACGACGCTGTTTTCTCCTTCGTCATCTTCTTGTCCTCTCTTGTCGCCGTTGGTGAAATGGAAACACTTCATCTTCTTCGTCTTCTTCCTCCTAATCCGGACTGAGTCAACTGACAAGTTTTTGGAGAAGGAGGGATGGGTAATGATCTGACGACGTGACGGGTTAACTACTATTACATGACGTGTCGAGTTAATGACCGTTCGATTTTTGAGATATAAAACGTTCCATTGAGTTGACCTAACTTCCAACTTTTTAGTTTAAGTGAAATAGTATTAGTTTGGCCGGAACGAGTAATAACATGTAGACATAAATGAATCTTTAAGTTTATGTTTGTTTTTTTTTTTTTAAAGATGAAGATAATCCTCGTGCGTGAAGCAGCAAGATTTTGAACTTTGAGGATTGACTAGTTTATCAATCTATTGTTGTTGATTTGTTGTTAGTCGTCGGACTTGGACCAAGTCGATCTAATTTTCTTTTTATTTTGTTTACCTAACTCTCCTCATGTTAACATGTTTCAATAATAATCTAAGACTAGGTGATTTACTCTTACATGCGGATATAATATTTTTATAAATATTTATTAATTTATGTTTTATTAATTCAAAAACAACACAATAAGTTATGATTTATGTTTTTAAAATTAATTATAAATGATAATTCACATAGTAAAATAATATTATTAGAAATTCATTTTTAATAAGAAACAAATTATATATGAAATTATTAAAAAGATAACAAATAATACAAATTATCTAAATCCTAGAAAGGTTAATAATCCGCAAAATTCACTAAAAATTTATAATCAAAAATATGTTTTTAAGGTAACAATTTAATACATAAGAATTATATTATTTTATAAAAATATAATTTCATTAATATAAATTCTTTTTTATTATATAAGAAATTAAATATGAAATTATTACAATATAACAGATAAGTAAAATTAACTCAAAACATGGAAAAGTTGACAAACTGATTTATACTTTATTATAATTTTTAATATCTTAACTTTTAATTTCTATAATAGAGAAAATATTTTCAAGATAACAATATAATATATAAGAGCTATCTTATTTGAAACATATAATATTATTAATATAAATTATTTTCTTATATAATAAATCATACATCAAATATTAAAAACAAGAAAATAATCAAAATTACCTAAATTACGAAGAAGTTATAAATCAATCAGCAAATTCACTAAACTTTTATAAAATATATTATTGGGATAAAAATATAATACATAAGAGTTCAATTATTTTCTAAAATTATAATATTATTAATATAAATCATTTTTATTATATGATTAATTATATATGAAATTAATAAACTATGATAAATAAACAAAATTACTTAAAATATTGGAGAAGTTAATAACGAATATTAATTTATTTTTACTATATAATTAATTATATATGAAAATATTAAAACATGAAAAAAGCAAAATTACCTAATGGACAACTAAACAAATCTACTTCTTAAATAGTATTATTGATAGTGCATACTGTTAAAGCCTTATTCGGAGGGTTAACATTCACAGTTATACATTGCTTTGATGGGATTTTGTTCTGGATTTTACAAAAAGAATTTTCGAAAAATATAAAAAAAAATACAAAAAAATAATGATGAAAACTACAAAAATCGCCACACTAGAATTCGTGAAATTGCTACCATGAAAGTGCATTAAGTTAGTATGGCAAGGTAAAGTGATCAAGAATTCATTGGTGTGAGCAAGTTGTAACCAGATTGTTTGGATTGTTTAGCATTTATTTCGAATTTGGATGCAATAAGTGGAATTGATATACATCTTATATATTAAAACAGAAGTCACAACTTTAAATTATGTGTCGATTTTTTTAAAATGGACTATTCTTTAAAAATATTATCAAAATTATCTAATGTTACATAATTTAATGATAATATATTTGAATATATTTATTTTCTATTTAAAATACAAATTAAATGATTCTAACAAAATCTTTTTGAAATCTTTTTAAATTTTCTCTCTGTAAATCATTGAATTTAAATTCATAAATATTATTCAAAATATTATTATATTTGTAATGAAAATTTGAAATTATTTATTTATTTTTAATTATATTTTAATGAGAATAATAATATAAATTGATGAATTTTCGAAAATAATTATTTAAACTTTTTTAAATATATTATGTTAGAAATGGATACTGAAATTATATTTCAAAGATATAAAAATAAAATATTATATATATATATATATATATATATCTAATCTATTAAAAAAGAAGACATGACTCTTTTAATATGTGATATTTTAAACCAGACCATTTATTAGAGATGACAATAAAATCATGATCGACAACCATTAACGGAAAATGACGGTTTCCGTCAACTCTTTAACGGTTGAATTGAAAATAGTTGGGGAATTAAAAACAAAAATATATTTTTGTAAAATAAAAAAATTCAAGTTAAATATGAACAATATATGATATTTTTTCTTTTAGAAATAGATTTTTGAAACTTTTACATTTAATTGTATAAGAATATAAACAATTATAGTTGCATTGTATTATTGTTATACTTCATATCTGTAAAATCACTTAAAATCTCATACATTGGTTTATATCAAACTTGAGATCTTTTAAATTATGATATAATTTTCCGATTGAAAAGACTTGAAAATTAAAAAAAATAGATTTTTGTAAAATAAAATCATGATTTAAAAAAAAAACTCAAGTTAGCTATAACCAATATACGAGATTTTTACTTTTAAAATAATTTTTTTAAACTTTAACATTACTTGTATAAGAATATATATATATATATATATATTAAATTGGGTAGTGGTATATAGTCAATCTTATCGTTGCAATTGTTAGTTTTGGATGTAGTAAAATTAAAAAAAAACAAATTCTAAAAGTAAAAAACTCATATATTAGTTATATCTAACCTGGTTTTCTTTTAAAATTATGATTTTATTTTACAAAAATAAATTTTTGTTTTTTATTGTCCAAGTATTTTTAATCGGCAAATTAAAAAAATATCATAATTTAAAAGCTTTCAAGTTAGACATAATCAATATACAAAATTTTAAGTGATTTTACAGACATGAAGTATATCAATAATACAACACAATTATAATTATTTATATTCTACACAAGTAAATGTAAAAGTTCAAAAATATCATTCGAAAAGTGAAAATCTCATATATTTGTTATATCTAACTTAAACGTTTTTTAAATTATGATTTTATTTTACAAAAATAGTTTTTTTTTAATTTTTCAAGTATTTTCCATCGGCAAATTAAATAATCAAATATCATATATGCAGAATTATTCCTCAACTAATAGTTGACTACACGAAATTATAATCGACATAGTCAACTGTTAAAGAGTTGACAGAAACCGTCATCTTCCCGTTAACTAGTTAACGGTTGACTATATCGACCATAATTTTGCGTAGTCAACTATTAGTTGGAGAATAATTATGTAAAACCATTAGTTGAGTATTAAAACTGCCAATTACAAATAGTTCAAAATTAAAATGACCATTTTCCCTTGGATGCATGTGGCGGTTTCTTGTTCATGTAAGGACTTCATATTTTACTTCAAAACAGAGTAATACTTTTTATCTTTTTTTCACTTTAAAATTGAGTTACTCTATTATAGAGTAGAAAATAGAAATATATCATTTTTTCACTCCATTTACTCTATTTTTGTTGGAATTATAGAGTAAAAAATGTTTGGGTTAGAGATAACAATCACTATAAATGTCATTCCTACTAACATCTTCTAAATGTCTACGTGAAAAATAACAACATATATTTTCACTAATCTCACTTTGCAGGAGATTTTAAAGACACATTTAAAACCTAAATTCAGATTATTATTTTTCTTCTTGATAACATTATTTTCCATTCTTTTAGAACCCAAAGACTCTACAGAGGAGCATCAATCGCTCAAACAGCAACAAAATAGCGTTTGGCTCAATCCTATGTGGTTGATGTCCTAATTGGCTAGTTGGTGTGTTTGAAGATGATAATTGTTGATCCTCTTTCTTGTGCCTTGTGTTGTTATTGGCCATTAACTGTCTGAGTTGGGTATTATTTTGGGAAAGTTTCTTTAGGCGCTATATCCCATTTTGTGGGGTTTGTTGTATAATCAACCGTTATGTTAATATATTTTCCAATAGTTAATTGAAGACATCTATAGCCTTAGGGAGGGAACAAAAAGAACCACCGCCCATGTGCGAATCTCATCTTCTTCCTCCTCGTTAAGTACACAATAGACCTTCTTCTTGGTGCGACTCTCTTTTTATTTCCGGGTCTTCCTTTTTCTCTTCTGTTTCATTTTCTTCCTAGGCATACTTCAAATGGAAAAATGATATCGAAACATGAAAAAAGATTGATCATTTATCAAATGTACATATAGACAAATAAATATACTCAAAAGCTATGAATAATATGCAATTTTATATTAGATGATGATATGTTGTGTTTTTGACACACATATCGGCTTTGTACTTTTCTGGAGTCTACTTAGTGTGTTTTGAGTAGTTTCAGGTTGAGAACGAGTTGAATCCGCGCAAGAAGGAACTTGTGAAGAAAGAAGTTCAAATGAGAGGTTTTCATAAACAGAGCACCCCTGTGGAGCTCCCGACTTTTATGAAAACTTTGGATAAGATTCGAGATTTGCCCTACAAATCATATCTCTTCCTCTTGCAAAAAGCGCCGCCTCCCCTCTTTTATAAAAGACTTGGCTTTTCTATTTTGTTTTCTTACGCTTCTTTTTACCAAAAATACTTGTTGCACCTTTGGAGATTTCTTGTGATTTGTAAGGGCGACGGCTTCTTCTTCTTCGTTTATAGAGAAGAACTCCCTGAACCCCCTTGTTACTTTTAAGAAATCAATGCATTATTCAGTCATGTCTTGTGCGTTTCTCTTTAACATGATTGAGTAGTCTATTTGTTAGCCTAGGGTGTGACTTACAATCTAAACATAGATAAGCTCATCTTATTGTCTTCATTATTTATTGTTCTTAATGCTAGTACTGATCTGATCACTTAGTACTTGAATCTAGGTTTACCTTTTATCATTAAACCAAAACTAGGTTGCTAGATCTGTCATTAATGAGCCTCATATCCCTGATCAACGAGAGTAGATATTAGGGTATGAGGTGAGCATATTAGATCCGTGTTTAAAGCTTGTTGGCGACTCTTGACCCAAGTGATAGCTTAGGAGTCAAGGTAGCTCTGCAAAAAGGAGCAGCTATGCGAGAGCAGGCTGAACCGATCAAGCTGTTTGAGCTCTAGACTGTTTTTCATCTTGCTTGAATAATTGTTTGGATTGTTTTGTTAGCACCCGACTTATTGCCCTAGGTTGACATCCTTTTAATCTAAATCTAAAACTCTCGCTCTATTTTGACACTTGCTTTTACGATTTTACTCAAAGAACACCCCTTGGTTTTAGCTCAAAATTGCTCTTACAAGAATAAAGTGTAAATCTGGTCCTCTGGAATTGAATCATAAATACTACAACTATACTGATAGCTTGCAGTAGAATAAGACACAATTTTAGTGTATCAAGTTTTGGCGCCGTTGCGACGGGGACCAAGCTTTTACCTTTATTTTTTTGGAAAATTTTCAAGTCTAAAACATCTAACTTGCTCTATCTTTTCTTTGCTTGTTTGCAGCTGATGGTCCAGGTGTATGTCCAGTAGAAACACTCGGAACAACGCCTCTACTCCATTAATCACACTTACCAACGAAAAGTTAGCAAGATTAGAAAGAACCAACAGACAACAAACAAGACCGACTAACGCCACAATGGGCGACAACAGCCAGAAGGATCTTACTGCCGCATTGGCTCTGATGCAACATCAAATTCTCCAGATGCATCAGACCATTCAGGAACAACAAGCTGCTCGACAAAACCAGGACCAGCATGAAAAGACCGCTCAAATCGACGAGAGGAATCTGCCGCGGAACATACTTGCTACTCGTTCCGCTATTGCTCCGCCACCATGCCAAAGGAAAGATTTCGAGATCAAGCCTGCTATGATCAACCTGGTACAGAGGAAGATATTCCACGGCCTGCCAACTGAAATTCCAATGGAGCACATCAAGTCCTTTGAAGAGATCTGTAGCTTCACCCGCGCTAACGGAGTACCACCTGATTACATCAAGTGTATGTTGTTCCCATTCTCTCTAGCGGACAACGCTTCACGATGGCTCAAGTCACTACCTACTGGCTTTCTCACCAGGTGGGAGCAAGTCAGAGAAGCCTTCCTAAGACACTTCTTCACGAAGACTAAGACAACTGCTCTCAGGAACAAGATCTCCTCTTTCAAGCAGTACACCAATGAAACATTCAATGGCGCATGGGAGCGGTTCAACGACATGCTTCGGGAGTGCCCTCATCATGGGTTTGAGAATGATCACATCCTAGGTATCTTCTACGATGGTGTGGAATGGGAGTTCCGCAATGCTCTCAATGCTGCGAGCAAGGGAGACTTCATGACGCAGACCATTAATGGTGCGTTTGAACTGATAGAGAACATGGCCGCAAGCTCTGTGAACAAGAACCAAGAAACAGACCATTCCAAGAAAGTGAATAGTGTTGATGCTCAGTGGAAGGACGAACTTACTGCAAAGGTTGACTTGCTCTTAAAGAGCAATGATGGGCAGGTTATGTACTTGGATGAAGCTATGCCTAAGCAAAATCAACCAAGCTCAGAACCGATTTTAAGGCCTGAATCAAAATCAGAACCAGCAGAGCAACCCGCAGACTGTTCCATCAAATTCATGTGGTGCGCAGAGTGAAATGAAGGTTTTGGGAAACATGATGCAGCAACTGCTCCAGAGCCAGTAGATACAAGTTAAGGCATTAAACCAGACTACTATTGACATCAATACAAGGATGGACAACATGTTCACCGAGCTTAACACGAAGTATGATACAGTGAGCAGTCATATGCACCAGATCGACATCGCTCTCGCGCAGACAGCTGAGAGTGTCAAGAGACAACAGGGGACGCTCCCTGGAAAACAGACAGGAATCCGAGGGAGTGTAATACCGTGGAACTAAAGAGTGGCAAGAGACTCAATGATGTGGTATCAAAACGCTTTACTGCTTCAGAGAAAGGCAAGCAGAAGGAGTCAGAGACAGAGCAACCTGCTGAGGGTGCTCTAGAAATAGAAAATTCAGAACAACCTGCTGAGGTTGTTCCATCTGCTCCAAAGCAAGCTGAGACTATTCCCACCCAAACTTACACACCCAAAGTACCTTACCATGTCCTAGCTAAGACATCTCGTAAGGATCATGAAGAAGTGAAGTGCAAAAAGATGCTTGAGGAGTTGACCATTAAGCTCCCTCTCTTTGATGCTATTCAGATGATTCCTTCTATGCACAGTTTGATGACGGGTTTAATCTCAGGAAAAAATTCAGAAGAAAGCGAGATGATGTTGGTATGCAAGGAGTGCAGTGCCTTGCTTCAGAACAAACCGATCAAGAAGCTAGAAGATCCAGGGAAGTTCGCTCTCTCAATTCAGATCGGGAGCACACTCTTTCCATGCTCCCTGTGCGATTTAGGAGCTAGCGTGAGCATTATGCCTTACTCAGTGGTAAAATGACTTGGGTTCACAAATTTCAAACCAACCAGAATCTCTTTGGTCTTCGCTGACAGATCCGTCAAGCTTCCAGTAGGCATCCTTGAGGACTTGCAAGTCCAAATCGGCAACACCATTGTTTCAGCCAATTTTGTGGTGCTCGAACTCAATGACGAACCAAAGGATCCACTTATATTGGGTAGACCTTTCCTGTATACAGCCGGAGCAATCATCAATGTCAGAAATGGGACGATTGATCTCCAGCTAGGAGACATTGTCATGAAGTTCGAAATGGATAAATTGTTCAAGAAGCCTATGATGGATGGAAAAACTTTCCATGTGGAAGGAGACGATGATGTGTTGGAACCTAAGGAAGGAATGATTGCGGAGATCTTATCTGATGACCCACTAGAGGTAGCTCTGACCAGAGCTGGGGCGGATCATACGACGCACAACATTGACGCCGATGGGTATGCAAAGATGCTAGATTCAAGTAAGATCATGGAGAAGATGGTCGCCAGCCTAAGTCTGGGGGAAAAAGAGCAAGGTACGTCCAACGCTGACCCTGCTCCGGCGAGCCTGCACCACGATACATGGAGCGAGCTGAAAGCTCCTAAGGTAGAACTAAAATCCCTACCAGCAGGGCTCGGTATGCTTTCTTAGGGCCTCATTCTACATACCCTGTTATTGTTAACTCTGAACTTAATAATGTAGAACTCGCCATGCTCTTGTGTGAACTTAGAAAATATCGTAAGGCATTAGGATATTCTCTAGCTGACATACCTGGCATTTCACCTGATTTATGCATGCATAGAATACATCTAGAAGATGAATCAATGACTTCTGTAGAGCATCAGAGGCGGTTAAACCCTAACCTCAAAGATGTTGTTAAGAAGGAGATAATGAAACTTCTAGAAGCTGGTGTGATCTATGCGATTTCTGATAGTAGATGGGTTAGTCCGGTTCATGTAGTTCCTAAGAAAGGTGGTATTACTGTGATCACCAATGAGAAAAACGAATTAACACCCGCTAGAACTGTAACTGAACATCGCATGTGCATAGATTTTCGCAAGCTAAATGCTGCGACACGTAAGGATCACTTTCCACTTCCATTTATTGATCAAATGCTTGAGAGATTGGCTAACCACCCATACTACTGCTTTTTAGATGGTTATTCAGGTTTCTTTCAGATTCCCATCCATCAAGATGATCAGGAAAAGACGACATTCACTTGCCCATACGACACCTTCGCTTACAGGCGGATGCCATTCATTTTGTGCAATGCTCCCGCGACATTCCAAAGCTGCATGATGTCTATATTTACTGATTTAATTGAGGACATAATGGAAGTTTTTATGGATGATTTTAGTGTCTATGGAAACTCTTTTTCTGCGTGTTTAGCCAATCTGTGCAGAGTGATGCAACGGTGTGAAGAGAAGCACCTTGTTCTGAACTGGGAAAAATGCCACTTCCTGGTGCGCGATGGCATTGTTCTCGGGCATAAAATTTCGGAGAAAGGGATCGAGGTGGACAAGGCTAAGATGAAGGTGATGATGAGCTTACAACCACCTACGTCAGTCAAAGGCATTCGAAGTTTCTTAGGACATGCAGGGTTCTATAGGCGATTCATCAAAGATTTTTCCACCATCGCAAGACCACTGACCAGCCTGCTCTGTAAAGAAAACCAGTTCATCTCCGACAATGACTGTCTAGCAGCTTTCCATACGATCAAGGGAGCTCTCATCAGTGCTCCAGTCGTCCAGCCACCAGACTGGGATCTACCTTTCGAGATCATGACCGACCCTAGTGATTTTGCTGTGGGAGCAGTGCTGGGACAGCGAAAAGATAAAAAGCTCCATGTCATCTATTATGCGAGCAAGATGGATGAGGCACAATGTCGATACGCTACCACCGAGAAAGAGCTACTGGCAATTGTATTTGCTTTTGAGAAGTTCAGATCTTACCTTGTAGGATCCAAAGTCATAGTGCACACAGACCACACTGCTCTGCGACACCACCTGACTAAGAAAGATGCTAAACCGCGACTACTAAGGTGGATTCTCCTTCTCCAGGAGTTCGACCTTGAAATTAGAGACAAGAAAGGGATTAAGAATGGAGTCGCAGACCACCCGTCAAGAATGCGAGTTGAAGATGATACACCCTTAGACGCCATTCAACCAGAAGAGCAATTCTACGCGATCAACCTGTGCGGAGCAGGGGTACATGTGCTCCACGAAGCCTGCTCCAGTTCGACAGCCCAATTCATCGCCGTGATTCAAAAGACCTATCCGAACCTGCCTTGGTTTGCTGAGATTGCTAATTATTTGGCAGCAGAGAAGGAACCATTGGAGTTCACTGGTAATAAAAAGAGGAAGTTTTTGAGAGATGCACGACACTATTTCTGGGATGAACCATACTTGTATCGACATTGCAAGGATGTACCTTTTAGGAGATGTGTTTCTGAGGCTGAGATACCAGAGATCTTACACCACTGTCATGGATCTTCATACGCCGGCCACTTTGCCACCTTCAAAACCGTTTCCAAGATACTCCAAGTTGGGTTTTGGTGGCCTACTATGTTTCTTGATGCTCACGCATACATCTCCAGATGCAACTCTTGCCAACGCCAAGGCAACATTAGCCAGAGGAATGAGATGCCTCAGAACTTTATCTTAGAGATTGAGGTGTTTGATTGTTGGGGCATCGACTTAATGAGACCTTCCCCCCCCCCTCATACAAGAACGAGTACATTCTAGTCGCGGTGGATTACGTTTCCAAGTGGGTTGAGGCACTCGCCAGCCCTACCAATGATGATCGAGTTGTGGTGAAGATGTTCAAGTCAATTATTTTCCCACGATTTGGGATCCCATGAGTTGTCAGTGATGGAGGAAGCCACTTCATTAATAGGGTTTTTGAAGGTTTGTTGCGAAAAAACGGAGTAAAACACAAGGTGTCGACCGCCTACCATCCACAAACCAGTGGCCAAGTTGAGATATCAAATAGGGAGATCAAGAGCATCCTACAAAAGACAGTGAACAGCACGCGCAAAGACTGGTCAATTAAGTTGGACGATGATCTCTGGGCATATAGAACAGCCTACAAAACACCTATTGGCACTACTCCCTACAACTTGATCTATGGCAAGGCGTGTCACCTCCCTGTCGAGTTCGAGCACAAGGCCGCATGGGCTGTCAAACTGCTCAATTTCGACATCAAGAGCGCAGCTGAAAGACGCTCTATTCAGCTCCACGAGTTGGAAGAGATCAGACACTTAGCTTATGAGAGTTCTAAGATTTACAAGGAACGGACTAAGGCATACCACGACAAGCGAATCATCAGTAGGAGCTTCCGTCCCAATGATCAGGTCCTGCTCTTCAATTCAAGACTTAAGCTATTCCATGGGAAGCTGAGATCAAAGTGGTCTAGACCTTTCACTATCAAAGAGGTTCGCCCATATGGAGCCATCGTGTTGCTGGATATGAAGGGAGAGGAGTTTGTTGTGAATGGACAACGTCTAAAGCCATACCTTGCTGACACAATCATCGCTGAAGGGGAAGAGATTCCACTAAGCGATCCATCCTCTGCCTAATTGGCTAACCAAGTCAAGCAAATGACTCTAACCAAGCGCTTGGTGGGATGCAACCCACTGGTAAGTACATACTATTTTTAGGATTTATTTTCAGTTTATTTTTGGTTTTGTTTTCCTGTGTTTCAGATATAAAGAAAAAAAACCGAGAAACTTCTGTTTTACGAACAGAGCACAGTCAAGGAGCAGCCTCGCCCTGCTCTGTGTGACTGCTCTGTGCCAGGTAAGTGGTAAGTTTCTCAGGTATAAATTTTTTTTTCTTTAAAACCCTTGTCTTCCTCAGCCCCCATTCTTGCGATTTCACCAAGGTTTTCATATAAACCTCCTATCTCTCTCGTTTCTCCACGGTTTTGAGCGATTCTTGTTTCTAAATTGCATAACTCTTTGCGATCTAACTATTTCTTCAGTTGTTTCAACAGATCGACAAAGGTATTCCCTCCAATCGCTCATCTCTTTCTCGGCGGATCTCACTCGCGGTTTAAGAACCGATTTTTCTCTACTTCTCTTGTCTTACATAGATCGATTTTAGGTTGCTAGACCAAGAATTGTTCATCCCTTTTGTTAGACTTGTCATGATAAGTAGGAAAATGAAACTAGAGAAATTTGATTTGGGATATTTAGGCTCGGAACCTCATTGCGTTTTGCTATGTGATTACATGTTCTTGTTTATATTTCTGGGTTGCTAGAAAATACATGCAAGCGGTTCTTCACCTATTTCGAATCTATCCAGAGTTTGCATATTTTCAAGCACCCACATGAACCGAACTGATATCACAATTTTGCTTCTTTGTAGATGCCTCCTCGGACCAAGATGTCTGCTCGCCGAACTCGAGGTACCTCCAAAAACGAGGATATTCCACTCACATATCCCTGGACTCGTGCAGAAGAAACCCGCATTGACATCAATGATCCCAAAATCCCACCAATTTCACACAACATATGGGACAGGTCCGACTCACGCTACTACAATGCACTCCTCGATGTGGCTATTCAACCAACACGGTTCATCCACGTAAATCAGATGCGCCAACTCGGGCTTCATGTTGACCTCCTCCTTGTCCTCCATGACATTGGTGTCGAGGAATTATGCTACACAACCCACACCTTGTACCCCGACCTGGTCCGTCAGTGCCTCGCCTCAGCCCATATCACATACACTGATCCGGCCCACCGCACTTTTGAGAATGCGAGTTCCTGCTTCTCCGCCAACGGCACAAAGCACACAGTCTCCTTGGATAGCTTCACCGAGGCTTACAACCTCGAAAACGAGCCTACTGAGCTAAAGTTCGCCACACCATTCGAACCAACCAAGCAACTATGGGAGCTTTTAGCCGCTGAAGAGTTCACATCCCGCTCAGTTAGTCAATCACGGATCCGGAATCCAACACTCCGCATAGCGACAAAGGTGATGAGTGCTCTCATCTTCTCAAAAGATGGCAGGGCAAAGGTGACTAACGGCGAGCTACAATTCCTCTACCAGGGAATTAAAAACGACCTCCGCCTTGAAGCTCCTCAGATATCAAACGCAGAGGTCAACACAAACCCATGATTCGTTTTGGCTAAAGCATTCACAGAAAAGAGGGCGCCCGCATTCAAGAACAAAGGAACAAAGAATTCAGAGCGCTGTGGAAGCCTGCTTACTCCACTGTTCCAGTACTGCAACATTGATCTGTCCACTTACAGGTCTAATGACACCCTAGAGTACATTCACATTGCCTACCTCATTCAGTGCCAGATTCTCCGCGACGAGCGCACCTATTCCTTCCAAGATCCTGATGGGAATGCTCTGTTCTGTGCTTTATCTCAGCCTACCATCACCAATGTCAAAACCATCGACAACATCAGGTCTCACCCTGCTCCGGAGCTCCTATGCGCTGATCCACGCACTGCCACTCCCGAGCAGTCTGCGGATGATATGGATGACGTTGAGGATGTCACACCACAAACCTATGATCTAGACCCTCTACACGATGATGTTGTTGATGCAGAGTATAGGCATTGGATGATCGATTCGCAGCGCAAGAACAACACTCTGATGCAACGAATCATGCGCGTAATCACAGGAGGCTGCCTCCACACTCCATCAAACGGCTCGCGCAAGAAGAAGAAGTCCTCACACACACGTGCTGATGAGCCAGGAACATCCTCCGCAGGAGAACATTTAGGCATGACTCGACGCTACGCTGGGCAGTCCGACAGTGAGGAAATGAAATGAGTATCACCCGCCTTTTCTCCTTTTATCTCATTGTACTATCCATTGCTGCTTTGTATGATTTCGCTGACTCTAGATTTATTCTCACACCAGAGACGGTGAGAAGTAAGTCTGGGGGAGGCACTTGTGTGTTTCCAACTCTATTTGCTTCTGTTTGAGCCAGTTCTAGGATCGAGTCAGTTAAACTCATGTGGGAATTAGGACCTTATTTTGTGATGCTATATAACCACCTTGTGCTTTAAATTATCGTATTCAGTGACCTTAGCAGTGACAAAAGATGCACACTTGGACCTGGAACACCCTGACTTTATCTCACTTTGCTCTCCAAAAGATTTCGGCCTGTAGAGGTTATTCTAGAAAGACTCTAACTCCATCTAACTTGAACCTAATATGAACTTAATTTTTCTTGTTATGGGAATTAGATTAGGGAAACGAGATTACACTCAGGACATCTTAATTTTTTCCATCCATCTTGTTGATCCTGAGTGGCTAGCTCATTTTTAGCTAGTACCCACCTTGAGCCTTAAAACCTTTATTCCGCCCTCATGCATTTTATTCTTAAGTTTCATATGTGCAGATATGTGCAAAAAGGTCGGAGAGGAAAGGATTAACGCAATCCTCACTCGTTTCTATCACAAATTGCAGTTTAGAGCAAAAAGGCACTCACCATCAAAGATGAAGAGAGCAGACGAGGGGTGCTCTGAACAAAAAGAACGAGTGAAGAGCTGAAATAAAACCTCCAAGGGCACACCGTATGTAATTACCCCCTTCTCATTGTCGTCATAGTAAAAAAAAATCTCTTCTTTTATGTATCTTTCGAGTTCCCAACGATGATGAGAGGAAGAAGAACGAAAAAGGAATCAGTGCCCCGGTAAGAGAAATATAGAGCAACCTGTCAAGAACAAGAGGCGCCTGCTCTGCAGAGAAAAACGAGTGGGGTTTGTGGAGATCAATGGATCCATCCTCTCTTGTAGTTTTGTGCGATATCCTGCATCCTCTACAGAAAATGGTAACCCCTAAACACTTGCTAGCTCCACTTAAACACTTAAAAAGCCTTCCTTATTACCTAGACCGTCTACCCAGAATAATGCCTGTGACAAGAAGCTCACACTGATCTTAAATGAATGTAAGGAGTTTTTGTCTGGAAAGTTTGACTTTTGCAGGGCCTGAGATATAGAGTATGGAGCCAATTCTGAACAGCAGTCAGTGGGGGTTCTGGTAAGAGTGTGTCGTCCTAGTATGTCTGCTTATATGGTTCAGAGTTTTGTGGTTCAAAAGTATTGGTTGCTCAGTTAAGAGAGTTCCCACACTTTCAAACCTTTTCTGAGACTTGAGAACTTGACATTGTTTGAGGACAAACAAGGATTCAAGTCTGGGGGAATTGATATGTTGTGTTTTTGACACACTTTCTATATGCTTTTTATATTAGCTTTGTGCTTTTCTGGAGTCTACTTAGTGTGTTTAGAGTAGTTTCAGGTTGAGAACGAGTTGAATCCGCGCAAGAGGGAACTTGTGAAGAAAGTAGTCCAAATGAGAGTTTTTCATAAATGGAGCACCCCTGCGGAGCAGCCCCAGCCATGCTCCCGACTTTTATGGAAACTTTGGATAAGATTCGGGATTTTCCCTAAAAATCACATCTCTTCTTCTTGCAAAAAGCGCCGCCTCCCCCTCTTTTATAAAAGACTTGGCTTTTCTATTTTGTTTTCTTACGTTTCTTTTACACAAAATATTTGTTGCACCTTTGGAGATTTCTTGTGATTTGTAAGGGTGACGACTTCTTCCTCTTCGTTTCTAGAGAAGAATTCCCTGAACCCCCTTGTTATTTTTAAGAAATCAATGCATTATTCAGTCATGTCTTGTGTGTTTCTCTTTGCCATGATTGAGTAGTCTATTTGTTAGCCTAGGGTTCTAGGGTGTGACTTACAATCTAAACATAGATAAGCTCATCTTATTGTCTTCGTTATTTACTGTTCTTAATGCTAGTACTGATCTGATCACTTAGTACTTGAATCCTAGGTTTACCTTTTATCATTAATCCTGAACTAGGTTGCTAGATCTGTCATTAACGAGCCTCATATCCCTGATCAACGAGAGTAGATATTAGGGTATGAGGTGAGCATATTAGATCCGTGTTTAAAGCTTGCTGGCGACTCTTGACCCAAGTGATAGCTTAGGAGTCAAGGTAGCTCTGCAAAAAGGAGCAGCTAGCTGAACCGATCAAGTTGTCTGAGCGCTAGACTGTTCTTCATCTTGCTTGAATAATTGTTTGGATTGTTTTGTTAGCACCCGACTTATTGCCCTAGGTTGACATCCTTTTAATCTCAATCTTAAACTCTCGCTCTATTTTGACACTTGCTTTTACGATTTTACTCAAAAAATACCGCTTAGTTTTAGCTCGAAATTGCTCTTACAAGAATAAAGTGTAATTCTTGTCCTCTGGAATTGAATCATAAATACTAGAACTTTATTGATAGTTTGCCGTAGAATAAAACACAATTTTAGTGTATAATATTTCACTAATAAGGCAACATTAATACTTTTCGTAATTATCCGATTGCTACAATATTTCACTATCATATGTTTTGTTTTAGCACTTAGGCTTTTAAAGGAACCCCAGAAAACCACAGGATTCCCACTCTTTTTAAAAAATATCATCCACCCAACCTTTACTTCTTACTTGTATATGAAGTATAGTCACCAACAAACGTATACAAAATGATAACTGGGTTACCAATCAATTATGTGAAATCCTTTTGGTCAATTTGCTAATTGATTAGGATAACCTTTGTTGTGCATAAATGATGTTGATTTAAAACTGTAAATGTGCATGTAATTTATACAAACATGTTAGCTGTAAAAGAACAAATAAATAAATGTTGTAAAAAGGCATTCATGATAATAAATTTTGGTACCATTTATCATTCACAATTTTTTACAAAATGACCCACATATTCTAGTTTAGTGCATATACTCGCACCTATTTCATTTATCAACAAAATCAGGAGTGTAGCAAATGGAGTTGGTCTAAAATAAAATAATAATTGAATCATAACATACCCAAATTTTCATACTAAGTTGCAATATAAAGATCTACAAGAAGCATTACAAACCGCTGCTACATTGGTTTTTTACTATAATCGCATCATCAACAACAGAATATTTAGCATCTCCTTCAGATCCTTCTACTTTCAACAAACTTCTAATTTAATCCCCAAAAAACTCATTAAACTTTTAAGAGCCCCCACGCTAAAAACATCATGAACCATTTTAGCCCCGGTTTAATTTTCACACACCTCAACGAACACATCAACAAAAAAGAAAACCCATCTAAGAAGTAGAAAATAGGCATTTTTAGTGATCTGGAAACATGATAACAATGCTTAAACTGTATATAATTTCTCAATTACTAGTTGCCTTCGGCTGGGAAATTATAGTATTAACATAATAAATAGAAAATACTAATAAATGGTTTTGTGGTAGGTGATCTGTCGGAATTGCCCTTAGACTCTGAAATTCTTTCCCATGAAAGTCTGACCAAACTGCCAATGAGCTGGAGCGATGTTTCAAGACGTGAGTTCTACGGTAGCTACCCGTGACTCTAAACGAAAGTGCTTGACCAACCAAAACAGAGTTTGATTGCCAATTTTCCCCAGTTTCAGCTCATGCTCATCCACTGATGCAGCGTAACTTGTGATCTCTACCGATCACAAACATTACTCCTTTAGGAGTATTTCCTTTTCTTGTTATTTCCTTTTCGTATGTTGCCTTTATTTTCTTATTTCATATGTTTTCCAATTAGTTTAATTCCCAAACCCCTTAGGATCTTAGCCTCTATCGATCTAAAAATAGAGAAGCTAAAGAAAGGGTTAAGACACAATTCATTCAATAAGATTTTAAGTTTCTTTTAAAGAGTTCTTCTGAACATTGCGAAGAGTACTCGCAACCCTAAGATTTCTACCGAACACTGCGAAGAGTATTCGTGCCTCTTTTCACTACCATTACATCCTTACCTTCATCCACAAGTTAGGTTTATAGCTTACGCTCTCCATCAGTTGGTATCAGAATCAGAACGTTTCGGAAATATACTACGTGTTTTCGATGGTGAAGAAAACAGGTGGTGTTACGGGTGACAATCGGGATATTATTCCGGAAGAAACCACAATGGAACTCAATGATATTCGACAACTACTCGTTGAAGCACAGACGGCAAATCAAGCCTCCGTTCAACAAACTCAAGCTGCCATACAATAGCTTGGCGAGACCGTGGGCACGTTAGCAACACGCATCGACACCTTGACCAGGCACTAACAGCTCATGTGGATCCACCAATCCCACCCGCCGCTCGTGCTTTACCCCAACAACAACAACCGATCATCGATAATCCCATCCCGCCCATTCGCAATCAACCGCAACTTCAATAACAACAACACAACCCCTGCTGACTTCAATAGAGCACAACCAACTCATTCAGATGACGAGGAAGAGCTTCATCGACAAGTCTATTTCCAAGATTTACAACGTCATGATAACTACAACCCCAGCTGGGAGAATGGTTTTAAGGTCGACATACCGGAATTCCATGGTGGTCTTAAAGGCGACAACCTCGTCGATTGGTTAATATCAGTCGAAGAAATTTTGGAGTTTAAACAAGTCCCCCCAAACCGACGCGTACCTTTAGTCGCTATGCGATTTCGGGGACACACTGCAACATGGTGGAAACAACTCAAAACGACTCGCTCCCGTACCGGAAAAACTCCAATTCAATCATGGGAGAAACTCATAAAACATCTCCGGCTGACCTTCTTACCACACAACTATGAGCGAACCATGTATAACAAATTGCAAAACATGCGACAAGGAAACCGCAGCATTGACGAATACGCAGAAGAATTTGCTTTGTTATTAACTCGTAACAAGCTTAACGATAGCCAAGTGCAACTCGTATCTCGTTTATTGGTGGCCTACGACCCCAACTCCAAGCATCGATGGCTCAGTTTTACCCATCAACCATCGGTGAAGCTCATCGCCGTGCCGCTTCCGTCGAGCAACAATCACGATCGGCTAATTGGAACCAATCCTCCAACCGAGCTCGTACGCAAGAGGCAACGGGAACCAGCACGTCGACTACTAAAGAATCAGGAGAGGGTTCGTCGTCAACACCAAAACCGGTAGCACCAGAAGATCAACAAGTACGTCATTCCTCAGGACCTAACACCCTCCGTTGTTTCGCATGCGGAAAACAAGGCCATCGACAAACAGCTTGCCCACACGCAAACCGACGAGGTCTACTTATTGATGGCACAATCAACGATCACGATGTCTATGATTCTCAAGCCAAAGACGATGACGAGGATGACGACACTCATCCCACAACGGGTGACAGTGGAAACCTCTTTGTTCTCCGTCGCACATGACTCACACCTCGTAAGAATGATGACAAGTGGCTGCGTACAAATATCTTCCGCTCTACTTGTACCATCAAAGATCGTGTGCAGTTTTGTGATTGATTCCGGAAGCAGCATGAATGTTTTCTCAGAATATGCTGTTGAGAAGTTAGGCCTAGCTCGAAAACACATCCATCTCCATATTCTCTCGGGTGGCTCCATGAAAGTTCTACGGTCCGCATTACGCAAAGAGCCTTAGTCACTTTCTCGATAGGCCCTTATTACAAGGATCGCATATATTGTGATATAGCGGCAATGGACATAAGTCATCTCCTTTTGGGACGTCCATGGGAATATGACCAGAAAGTCATTCACTTTGGTGCAGACAACACATATCAATTCATTTGGGATTCACAAAAAATATTGCTTTTACCATCCAGAGAACCCATGCTTCCAATTCCGACCGGTCCGGTTGAAACAACGCCTCCCCTAGCTACTACTCCGGTATATTTGATTTGTTCGTATGAATCTTTTCATGAGGAGTTAAAAACAGAGGGTCATGTTTTTGCATTACTTCCGGTGACATCAACTCATCTCCCGTCACCCACTATCGAGGCAAATATCTCCACCGTCTTGGACGACTTTCGGGATGTGTTTCCCAAAGAACTTCCAGTCGGGTTACCTCCACTACGCGATATACAACATCATATCGACCTTGTTCCAGGTTCAACTCTACCAAACCGACCACACTATAGGATGAGTCCGGATGAACATGAAGAACTCCGAAAACAAGTAAGACCTCCTCTAAAAGGGTCATATTCGCGAAAGCCTATCACCATGTGCCATACCAGCTCTTCTTATTCCAAAGAAAGATGGATCATGGCGTATGTGTGTGGACAACCGGGCTATTAATAAAATCACAATCTGTTATCGCTTTCCGGTTCCACGGCTTGATGATTTGTTGGATCAAATTGGTTCCGCGTCGATATTCTCCAAAATCGACCTTAAGAGTGGTTATCATCAAATACGGATTCGACCGGGGAACAAATGGAAAACGGAATTTAAAACCCGCGAGGGATTATTTGAATTGCTCGTCATGCCTTTTGGGCTCTCTAATGCTCCCAGTACTTTTATGCGGATAATGAATCAGTCGCTACGGCTGTTCATTGGAAAATTTGTTGTCGTCTACTTTGACGATATACTAATTGTTAGTTCCACCATGATGGCACATATTCAGCATCTCCGAGAGGTTTTAAAAGTGCTCCACGACGAGAAGTTTTTTGGAGCACAAGGGACTAGCTATGGATCAAACTAAAGTAGAAGCCGTCCGGTCTTGGCCGATTCCGAAGACGGTTTCGAAGGTACGGAGCTTCCATGGTTTAGCTTCTTTTTACCAACGGTTGTTACCCATTTTAGTTCCATCATGGCACCTATTACTAGTTGCATGAAGGAGGGCAAGTATAATTGGACATCAGAAGCAACCGCAGCCGTTGAGTTAATCAAATCAAAGCTCACAACAGCCCCTGTCCACGTTCTTCCTGAATTTTCCTTGACCTTCGAGCTACATAGTGATGCGTCAAAGCTCGACATTGGAGCTGTTTTGAGCCAGCAGTGTCGTCCGGTGGCGTACTACAGCGAGAAGCTTGCCGGGGCACGTTCACGATATAGTACTTACGACGTCGAATTCTATGCCGTTGTCCAGACAATTAAACATTTGAGACATTACTAGTACACCGGGAGTTCATTTTATTTACGGATCACGATGCCCTTCGTCACCTCGATAGCCAAGCCAAGGTCTCTTCTAGGCATGCATCTTGGATTGCATATTTGCAACAATTCACGTTTTCAATTAAACATCAACCCGAGAAGACAAATCGTGTTGCGGATGCCTTAAGCCGTCGCCACACCCTTTTAACATCGGTACATGCATCGGTTCCGGGCTTTGCTTCTATAACAGAGTTGTATGCGGATGACAAATTTTTTCGCCAGATGTTTGACGAAGCATCAACATGCTTATCTCGGGAGTACACTTTACACGATGGATTTCTCTTCAAAGGCACATGTCTGTGCATACCTGAGAGCAGTTTACGTTTGAAGATCATTCAAAAGCTCCATAACGAAGGACATGTCAGGAGAGATAGGGCTCTTCAACTTGCTGTCACTTCTTATTTCTGGCCGATTATACGCCACGATATTCAGCGGTTTGTGGAACGGTGTCGAGTGTGTCAACAAGGTAAAGGCAAAGCTTCGAATGCCGGATTATACATGCCGTTACCAATACCAACACAGCCTTGGACGGACATTAGTATGGATTTTGTTCTCGGGCTTCCACGAACACAAAAGGGTAACGATTCAATTTTTGTGGTGGTCGATCGGTTTTCAAAGATGGCTCACTTTATTCCTTGTAAGAAGACTACTGATCCGGTCAGTGTAGCTATCCTTTTCTTTCAGGAGATTTATCGATTACATGGGTTACCAACATCCATCGTGTCTCTGATCGTGTGATACACGATTCATCAGTCACTTTTGGCGGTCTTTGTGGAAGATATTAGGCATCGGTTTGGATATGAGCACCGCATATCATCCACAAACAGATGGCCAGACAGAGGTTACGAATCGGTCGCTAGGAAATTTGTTGCGTTGCTTGGTTGGTGAGAATCTCAAATCATGGGATTCTAAACTATGTCAAGCTGCATTTGCTCATAATCGTGCATTAAACATGAGTTTGGGTTATTGCCCATTTCAAGTTGTTTATGGGATATTTCTGCGTGGTCCTCTTGACCTCACTACGTTGCCAGACAAGACGCGTTTTCATGGAGAAGCTGTGGATTTTGTTTCCCAACTACAAGACATTCATCAATCCGCCACATTCAACTTAACCACTTCGGCCTCAAAGTATAAGGCAGCAGCTGATAAGAAACGTCGGGAACTACTCTTTGCTCCGGGGGATTATGTGTGGGTGGTTCTAACGAAAGATCGTTTTCCCGCATGAGAATACAATAAGCTCAATCTCGTAAGATTGGACCTGTGGAAGTACTCAAGCAAATCAACGCAAATGCGTACCGTGTGCAACCGCCTCCTCATCTTTGTACTTCTGACGTGTTTAATGTCAAGCATCTATCCCTTTTTCATGGTGACAATGACGATCCGGATTCGTGGACGAATCCTTCTGACCCAGAGGGACCTGATGCAGCGTAACTTGTGATCTCTACCGATCACAAACATTACTCCTTTAGGAGTATTTCCTTTTCTTGTTATTTCCTTTTCGTATGTTGGATTTGTTTCCTTATTTCATATGTTTTCCAATTAGTTTAATTCTCAAACCCGTTAGGATCTTAGCCTCTATCGATCTATAAATAAAGAAGCTAAGAGAAGGGTTAAGACACAATTCATTCAATAAGATTTTAAGTTTCTTTTAAAGAGTTCTTCTGAACACTGCGAAGAGTATTCGCAACCCTAAGAGTTCTAACGAACACTGCGAAGAGTATTCGCGCCTCTTTTCACTACCATTACATCCTTACCTTCATTCACAAGTTAGGTTATAGCTTCCGCTCTCCACCATCCACGAAGTTCTTGTTCCTTTCACACTCAGCCTCACGATGTTACCGGCGCCGGCAACGTTTGTGACCAAAACCAAGTTGAAGTAACGGAAACCGTTGATCGTGAACCTCATTCCTCCTATCTTCCGACATGGCACTCTGTAAGAAAACAAAAGAATGGCAGTTTCGTCATTAGAAAACGCGTGTTGACTTGAAAAACAAATACTCTCTCCGTTTCACTTTAGTTGTCGTTTTGGGTTTTTACACACAGATTAAGAAAAAAAATTAATTTTACATATTTTCGAGATAAAAACACAATTACCTATAAAAGATTTAGATCTACAATTTATAGTTAAATTTTGCTTATGGGTCATGTTTTTCATAATTTTTTTCATGTATTTTGTTTTTATATAATTAATAACAAATTTATATTAATGATATTAGATTATATGTTATATAATCTGATTGATTATAAATTAATATGATAAAATTGTTAAGTAAAAATATATTAAAAAGCTAATTCTTATATACATGTTGTTTTTATCTGTAAATAATATTCTCTGTTATAAAAGATTAAGATATAACATAATTTACAATTAATATTTGCCTTTGTCATATTCTCCATGATTTTATGTATTTTTCTCTATTATATAAATCAAAATAATTCTTATATTAATAATATTAGGTTATATATTATATTAGCTAATTGATACTAAATTCAAATGATAAATTTTTCAAAATAAAAACATATATCTTAAAAATAAGATAACTCTTATATATATTTTGTTGCTATTTTAAAATAATATTGTTTATTATAAAATATTAAGATATCAAATAATTTATAATTAAATAGTAAGCAATCAAAAATATTTGTTAAAATAAAAAATATATAGATATTTTATATTTGTATTTTAGTATTTTTTAAAAACATAAATAATAATTTAATATATTTGTTTTTGTATTAGTAAAATATAAATTAATAAGTATTCGTAAAGATAGTATGCCCGCATTGCGTACAAAATACCTAGTTAACCTAACCTAATACAGACAGTATGATCTCTCAACTCCCAAATACTCATATACTTCTACGATGTTAGGTTTAAATCTGTCAACAATAACCTACTTTTTCAAATAATAACCTAAACATTACTTTTAAAATGTTAGGTTTCATACCCCAAACTTTCAATTGTTCTACATTAACCCCAGACGTCTTCAGAAATTCTACACGTAGAATTCGTAACTGGACCCTTATACTTCTTTTAAATGTCAATTTTCATGCCACAAAGTATTAGTTATGCCGGCACACCCCAAATCGTTCAATTCCAGGCATAAAACTTCTCAACCGCACCACTAAACTTTTTTTTCTTTTTTTGATAAAAAAGCACCCCGGAATCTTAAAGCTACCAAAAGTGACTACGGCTTTAACCGGTGACCATTAAAACAAGAATAGGAATGGATGGGAAAGGAATGAGCAGGAACAAAATAAAATGAATGAAATGGAATAATTATTATTTTTGTTCCATATCAATTTTGATAAGGAATGATTTTGTTCTTTCAGTTCCTTAAAATTTTAGGGAATGACAAAGAATCATATGTAACAAATATTCCTCATGAATGGTGTAATATTTAATGAATGAATAGGAATTGATTATTCCCTTTCATTCCCTATGTCACCATTCATACTTATAATTTAACTCCAACTCTAATAAACACTCAAAATTATTATTCTTACCTTGGAAAAAAACGGGGACAATTCCGGCGCGATACTCGGCGATCTTAAGGAACATAGGCATAGCGAGATCGAAATGAGGCCTAGGAGGGTTGCACCATCCGCCATTTTCACTAGGCTGAGCAAAGTTTGGAGGGCAAAAGTTGGTGGCAGTGACGAAGATGGAAGGGCTACCAGATTGACACCACTTGGGATCACTAGCGCATTTGAGCTCAAAACATGCGCCGCAACTGTAACCGTTGTTGAGCAGAGCCGTGCTTAAAGCCGCCGTGTTCACACCGTAGCCTTGGCTGTACAAGTTACCGTACCCACACGCACCTCCTGGTTCAAATAAAATAGGGTTTAGATTGTATGAAAGTTGAAACCATTACTAAGTATTTTTCAAATAATACAGTTTTAAGTTGTCACGTGGTATAAGGTACAATAAGTCATTTGTGTGGCATAAGTAGGACGCTACACATACCATTAGGGACGTGCATTCGATTAATTATAAGCATGTATTTTTTTTTTTTACGGCAAAAGGCTGATCTATTACTCAAGCTTGAGGTGATCTGGGAATCCAGATCGGAATAGAACAACTAACATAAACAAGATCTCGATAAAATGACCTAGCAGTTCTAGCCAAGATCTTGAATTCTAGAAAGCAGATCTACATGGTTTTGAGTTTTTTTCAGTTCAGTTGAGAACCTTGGCCAATTCTGAGGACTCCTTAGCATCGCAATCATCTCCCTACAATCCGTCCCAAAGTTCTGGCATAACGAATGTTGAATCATGTTCTCCATTGCCCACCGCAGTGCTTCTAGCTCCGAGTGTAAGGCCGACTCCAATCGAATACAGTTACGCAAACCCATAAACTATATTTTTCGAGTGCTATCCTTCCAATCCCATAAACATGTAGTTATAAGGTTGATTTTTTAAGTTTTCATTTTAGAAATATATCCTACCGAATTTGGGTGGGTCGTACTCCCTCTTGTACAACGTCCTAACATCTCTTAAATCCCGGGACGTTAATATTTTATAGTCTCTGTCTTTCATTGATAAGTTTTTTGGGCTTCTAACTTAAAATCAATTGACAATTAGCGCATTGACCCAAATCTCTTATATATTACTCATGTCCCATTTGTATTTTCAATGTGGGATCTTTTAGCCCAATACCCTCCCTCGAGATAATAGTGGGTCTAACCATTAATTTCGAAATCCATCATACCCGCTTCAAGATCATGCTTTATTTTCTAGCAATTTTGGCAGAACTGAACTTTCTATGAGCCATCAGCTAATGGGATGATCGGACCACTGTCCGGGCCAAATTCGTGGGTCAGGATATGAGCCCGCTCTGATGCCATGATAAGTTTCTTGGGCTTTCAACTTAAAATCAATTGGCAATTAATGGTGTAGAGTTATCCTTTGTTATTTGGTTCGAGAAACGATTGATTCGACTTTGTTTGTTTGAGAAATTGAAAGCAGAAGAAGTAAAGAACACAGCGAAATGTTATCCAGTTCGAGCGCAAAATCGTGACTCTACGTCTGGCCGAAGATCATCTCGGAATTCACTAAGCTCAGTATAACAACTCCGCCGTATCTCTCACCGGAAAACCCCGAGACAAATCACTCACCACTCGTAGATCTGTGATTTCTCTCTATATCGTTTTCTCTCTCTATCGCTTTTCTCTCTCACCGTGTTTCCCAGAGACTCTCACCTCTCCCACACTCCGAGTACAACTCGTCACACTTGTCGAGATAGCAACCTCAACGGCCTCTCTGCAAGTGGACCCCGCGTAACAACCCGAAAAGAAAAACGAAGAACAAAACGGCGGCGTTTACAATTTAAACAAAACCGATATCTAAATCGAATCGAAATCAATTGCTTAAGTCGTCATCTCAAGTCGATTCCAAACCGGAATTTTCTTCTTGCGATGGAGTCTTTCAACCAAAACTTTCGACAAGTGGACTGGCTCAAGTTCCTTATATAATTCATGTCCCATTCGTATTTCTAATTAGGATTTTTTATCCTAATATTTATCTTTGCTCTTGTTTTGAGTAGGGCTTTTTGTTGATACGAATTTGCTTAATTACGTTTTACGATGGATCCCGTAGATCTGATCTTTGACATATGATAAAGTAAACTGGAAATACTTATGACTTTGCTTCTCACTAAACACTCATGATAGTTTCTTATTGTGCAAGAAAGAAAGGAATATAAAAACTTGAAATAAGGTTTGTTCCTCAGAAAAGTAAGAGAACTGAAGAACAAAACAAAAAGAGAGTTGAACAAAAAAAAACAAAAAGAGAAAGCTAGGAGAAGAACCACACACATAGAATTCATAAAATACGGATACACACATAGAATTCATAAAATACGGATACACACATAGAATCCATAAAATACCGATACACACATAGAATCCATAAAATACCGATACACACATAGAATTAAAAGATAAAAAGATAAAAAGATAAAAAGATCACAATCTTAGCTTTTCTAAGTGAATTCAATGATTATTACATTCGCTTTGCAAATGGATCACAACGTCTTAATCCTCTACTTGGTAACTCATTGAACTGCAGAGAAAGGACAATTAGTCAATAACTAAAACATCCATCCATGCGATCAGTGTACATCATTCCTGTGACCCTGTTAGAATAAGAATACATAGTTAAGTACCTTGCGTTGCCGTTTTATTTTTGAAAATAAGATTGAGAGTTAAAATAGCGCTGTAATAACGAGCAGGGAAGCTGCCGATGCAACAACGGGTAGAATGTAATTTTGATTGTTATTGTTGCATGACACATCAGCTGAAAGCTTTGGGTTTCCTTGGTACCTTAAAAAACATAAATGTTTCTGGATAAGACTTCAGCTAAATAAAAGCTAATTGTGGAGAGTTTATAGAAGGGATGGAAATAGGAAAAAGACAAAGTGTGAAAATCTCACGCTAGCTTTAGCCCATTCTTTTCTCTGTCGTGGAAGGCATTAGGGAGAGGACCCGTAAGATTATTCCAATTCAAATCTCTGCCAAGGCAAAGAAAGCATTACTTTGACAACATCCGAATCTAGTAAAAAAATAAGTGGCTAATTAATGATTGTTTAAGTCCTCTTACATGATCAGTAATGACTTCATTCCGGCTAGAAATTCGGGAACTCCTCCAGTCAAACTGTTATTTGACAAGTCCCTAGCATTTTGAAAATGTAAAAGAAAATCATTCCATTTTTTTTTCATTTATAGGCTAAATAATCCAGTTGCTTTTAATCTTTCTATTCAAATTTTATTATTTTCACACACACACACATAAATATAAATTATAAAGTGGATAAGTTTCTTCTATCTCATTCATTAATGCATTTATAAATTAATATTTCCAATTCGTTGTGTCTACATAATCAAGGTCACACACGAACACGCCCGCACACACAACACATGTATATATTGATAATAATGATATGTGCCTCGGTTATAAGAATAACCATCGACACAATATGAAATGTTTTTAAATTAAATTTAATTATAAGAATTGTGAGCCAAACACAAAATTCTTTTAAAAACAATATTACATGTATATTACATGTCCTCACATGCCCGATGTCAGAACAATCAACAACATCTACTTTGCTAAAAACAGAAGTACCTATAAAAATCAACCCTTAAACTTTTCAATATTTACAAACCAATGTCACTAAAAATTTAATGAATTTAACATAAAAATATTTATTTTTTCACATACTGAATATTTTATTAAAATATTTCAAATTTACTACAATTGTAGGAAACACATAATTAAATGGCTATTTTTTTATTTTTCATATAGACAAATAATTAAATTAACTCAGTTTAAAATATATCGACTGTAGTATTCTAAATTAAATTACGGTAACCCAATATTTTCTTTTTTAACTTCATGACTAATAAAGAAATTATGTTATATCAATATTTATATTATAATTTTTTGTCAGCATTGGTATTATAACTTATATAAATATATAATGGTGTAAAAAGCCTTTAATTACATCACAATAGTATACATTAATACAACAGAAAGATAATATATTCATTTCCATCATCTAGAAAAAGTGAATATTTGACAACAAAGAAAGTTAAGAAAAACGAGTAACATGCTCTTTGTTTCTGCTAAATTAATTGACTATTTTACAGATTTAAGATAAGTGGACCGTAAATCATCATACCATTATATGTAATATACTACTACTAATATGTTTGGATTTTATAATGATATTATGAGTGCATAACGTAATTGACAAACAAAGGGTATTAGAGATTTACAGGTTTTGAAGCTCAGTCAAATTTTGAAAGGCAGGGGTTATCGCTCCTTTTAACCCAAGTGATGACAAATCTCTGTTGGCATTATCAGAACAAATTTGAAGTATTAAATATTTTGAGAAATTTGAGTTTTTCTTTTGTTCACGAGAGATTTGAGTTTCAAATATGAGAAAAAAGTGAGATAGTGATGTTACAAGGAAATAATTCTTGGAGGAATAGACTTGCTTGTGTAGCTGCACTTTAGACCTTCCCATTTCAACAATTCAGGAACGCACGGATCTCCCTGCCAACTTACCATGTTTAACCCATAAAATGCTTGAATATTCTTCATAGCATCGACTGAAACAGAGGCAGAAAGAGCAAGTCAAGAATTAGCATGCACAATAACTGACGTTTCCTAATCATCCTGGACATTATACGTAGATGATAGTGACATACCATCGTTTTGATTCGTCTCAGTATATGGAAATTCCAAAACTTCGAATGCCTCAATAGCATTAATCAGTGGTGGAAGAGTTGATCTTGGAGTTTGTATGAGGACCAAGTCGCAAGAGAAGCCTAGGCATTTCTGTGGCGATAGGTTGTATATTGTTTCTGATTGTAGCACCTTAGGAGTATAAGCTTTGCGGATAACAGTATTATCCAATAAAACGTCAAATTCCCTAATATCATTTGCTTCTAAGGCTTGGATCTCGGCAAAATGAAAGTATACATTTAATTTTCCACTTTTTTCTTTCGGAGACGCGTAAAAGAATAATGGCCTGCTGGAATTTCTAGGAGAAATTCCAACCCTACTTACAGCATCTGGTACTGCAAAAGGATTAGATGAAGTTACATTGAGAGTTGTGTTTACATTTGTTTCGAACCAGTTAGACCGATCCCATATGCGATCAAAGACATCATTGGGGTATCTGGAAAACATGCAAATTAAATAGTTTACGAATGATGAACAAATAAAAAGCATATATCATAAACGCAAACTGCCAAGTTGTCGAGAAAAAAAATTGCAAACTGTCATTAATGTTCATGGGATCGAGAATGGCTGAAGCTAACTTTACATTACCGTATATAACCGAAAGTATCGCTTGTATATGCCCGCCTGAATATTAGGTCCAAGGGACCTGACTGCGTCATATAAGAGTCATTTCTTAACGGTCGTAGCTCCAAGGTTGATATCACAGGTATAGTTTCTCCTGTCTTGACAAGACAAATCTGCAATAAGTTTGACTTTGACATGTATATGATCTCACGATAACTGCCGTATGCTGATTCCACAACCACTGAAGTCCACATATTAGGCCCTATGTGCATATGAAATTTGGGAGATACATTAAGGCCATCATAATTTCCATATGAGAACCCAGCCCTAATTAGATAATTGATTCCCTTGTTTACTGTTAGATTATAACAGTTTCGGATTCCATCCGGAAAATATCTCAGATCTTTGAGTTGCTTGAAGGGATAGACTTCACCATCCCCAACTTCACCACGCTTACCAGTTTGGATGAAATTGGCATCAGATGAGAATGTTAACCCGGTTAGAGGGTCGGTATAAGGAGAATCACTAGGGGATAAACCACAGTCCAAACTTATAAATCCTGGCGAAACACAAAATTTTAGTGCAATTAATGTTTTGTTCATTTCATTAACATATAAAGCTCAAGAAAACGATAAGAATACTGAAAAGCAGAGATACATTTATATCAAACAGCGTTGATGGTTTAACGAGTTACATTGCAAGTCCTTGGCAAAGCTGAAAGAAACATTGACCTCTTGTTTCCAAAACTTTTGAATAAAAGTACATATACATAAATTCCCAATTTGTAAATCAAATTTAGTTTTCTTGAAACATCGCATACCATCCTCTAAATTTCAAAGTCACCCTGACTATTTGTCATTTGTTATTGATGATCATAGATTATTTTGACTGACAACTTAGTCTATGACAATTGATTAGTCATATATATGACTTATGTTCTAGGATATTGTTTAGTTACTAGTCTCTTTGTTTCAAAATGTTGCACATTATAGATTTTTTTTTTCAGAATGATCTATTTTTACATTTTCAATACATCAATGATGGTTGATTGTACTATTTAAAATATTTATCAAAATGTTATTGGTTAAAAGTTATAGAAAATAGTTAGTTACATTGTAATCAAAATTTCGTAAATTTTCTTAATATATGTGAAATTTTAAGAAACTAAACATTTTGAAACAGCGAGAATATTATCCATAATTTGTTGATTGTTAATTAACTTATTTGAACAGTTAAAATCTATGGTCCAATGCTTTCTCCTGACATTATACTTTGCATTTTAAATTCTTGCCTGTATTTTATTAACCAAAGAAACAAAAAGTAAATTTCTAGATTATTTCGAGTCTCGTATGTTTGCAGTTTTTTTGTTTTGTTTTATAGGATCCATCTTTTTAACGCACTGTAGGTGTACAATGTAATTAAAGCATATATAGGCAAGGCTCTGTACATATTGAAGTGACTCGCCTACTAAAGTGTCAATTTGTTGTGCAGTTAAAATAGTGCGTGGCACAAATCGAGACAGATATTAAAACTACTATTAACAAATGAGATAGAAACTTTACCATGTTGATCAGGCTGAGCTTGAACAAGATGGATAATGGCAAAAACCCCGAAGCTCAACGCTAATAAAAGTTGGTGATGACCCTCCATTTTCAAGTTAACATACGAACTCTTGATACAAAGGATTGTGAAGTATATGAAAGAATATGGTATGCAAAATTCTCTAATATAGTGGGGGCTCGTGCAGATCATCCCAGCACGTTTCAGGTGGCCTAGCAAAAATATATACGTCTATATTCCAACTTGTGGGAAAGGGTGATATCAAATTAAAGCATCTGATGTTGTCAATTATCCTTTTTTTCCAAAAAAAACTGCAAAACCTGCCAAGTTGATATAATGTCAAAGCTTCATAATTATAAACATAATTCCGCCGGCGAGTTTAGCGACTTCTTATTAACAACAATGGTGGATTTATATATTTATTTGACTTCCACCCTCATTAATATTCCTATGATCCCTACATTAAACTATTTCTCATTTACATTAGCTTCCTTAATTTTCCGGATACAAGTATTTGTTGTTTCAGAAACATTTCAAGAAGATGAAGAGCCATTACTGGGTATTTTAATTTGGATCTTTTGCCGTTATTTTAGGGGCTCAGAAACAAGATATATCAGTTTTAATGGTTCTTCCTCAACTTGAAAATATAATATCCGTTAAGATAAACATTAGATTAACATGCATTTATCTATTCATATTGTTGTCATTATCTCATAAGAAATATATTTATGAATATTCCTTATGACCCTTGTATAAATATGT
>JABAYD010016495.1:0-11979 GCA_014822095.1 Diplotaxis tenuifolia
AAATTAGTAATAAAATATAATTTTGCAATAATATATATTCAGTTATTTCTTATAAAATTGAAAATAGATTTCTATTTTTATCTATTTTATAACCATAATCTATCATATTAAATAAAAAATATTATATTGAAATAAATGGTATAAAATTACATAAAATTTATAAGTTAATTTTGTTTCATTTTTATGTTAAAAATATATAATATGTTGGTAAAACGGGTTAGTGTTAGTAACTAGATAATACTTTTATAAAATTAACATGAATTACAAAATTATCTAAATAAGCATAAAAAGTTTACAAAACGATAATATATCTTTGCAAATCATATTATAATTTAGTATAAAGTAAATATTCAATATTTTTCAAAATATATTTTTATGCATATATTAATATTAATAGTAATAATCAAATACAAATCCAATAAAATAAATACATAATAAAAAAATATTGAAACAATTGATACTAAATTGCAAGGTATAAGATTATTGTGTTTGTAACAGGTATATAAAAATTTAAATATATAAATAACATTACTAATGATATAATATAAATATATATGTATATAAAATAAAAATAAATCCGCGCAACCAATAATATCACTAATGATATAAAATAAATATATAAATATAAAAATAAAACCCGCGCAGTTGCGCGGGTCAAAATCTAGTTGTAATTAGCAATGAAATATTATTATGCATTAATATATTCACTTACCGTGTATAAAATAATATTATAATATGTTTTATCTATTATATGATCATAATGAATCATATTAAAAAGAAATTCGGTTTTGAAGGAATAAAATAATATATTATCTATAAGGAATAAAAGTAATACATATTACTAAAAATAAATTCGGTTTTGAGGTACGGGTCCAAATTTAACATAAACTAAATATAAAATAATTTTCTAATATGTTGTTTTATGTATATATATTTATTAATTTAATAACTAAATATAAATATAATAAGAAAATATAGAATAAGAAGTGATAAATACATTTTATAATTTAAACAATTGATTAATTAAAATATGTAAATTCTAAAAATATTGTATTTGAAAGAGTTATATAAACATTTAAATATACGATTAACGTTAAAATTGTATATTATTAATAATCTAAAATAAATATTTATGTATATAGTTGAAATAAATATCTGCGCAGCTGCGCAGGTCAAAATCTAATAAACTGTAAAATTGATCTACAGACAGTGAAACGAGTTCCAAAGCGATCCAAATTCTGAAATTGCTATTATATTATTCATACCCTTGACTTATACGGTACTGTATAATGTAAGTAATTTTCAAACATTTATATAATATTTTCGATCACTATATAGACTACATACTGTGAGACCTCAAACAAATAAAGAAGAATTATCTAATCGTGATTTAGCTTGGATTATTTGTGGCAAAACTAAATTCTGTTGTTTCCAGCTATTACTATCGATATTACGGCAAAAATAAATTCCATTGCTTCCAATGAAAGGAGGTTTCAAATAGACATTTTAAAATTCCAATACAATTTATGGTCTGATTAGCAATGACTTTTATTTTATACACTTTCGATTTAGATTTTTGGTTGTAGAAATATCGACTTTAAGAACTTTAATAGATTTGTGGCCGTAGAAATGTTGAATTTAAAAACTTTAAAATTTGTTTGAACTTTTACTTAAAATCCGATTGTAAACAATAGCTGTAAGGTTGTGACGGTTAAAAAAATAACCCAAAATTATTATAAAATACTAATTATTTTATTAAAAATAAAATTAATTTAATAGTTATTTATAGAAATAACTAATATAAATTTACAAAATCAAAAATTCATATTCATGTTTTAAGAATTTATTTATAATTATTATTTCACACAATTGTTAAATCACCAACATGCATTAGAAAATGAAATACATACAATATTTTGAATAAATAGTTGAGTTTAAAACTTTTATATATTTAAGTAATTTTCAATTTTTTTGCTTTTAGCTTAACTTTTGTCCAAGCTGATTGTATGTTTTGAAGATTTTCAAATATATTTTAATGTAATATTTAATTAATAAATTATACTTTATTTTAATAATTATATAAACATATTTAAAATCATCGAACAAATTTGTTGGCTTAAGTTTATTATTAGTCAAAGTATCATTAGTAACACTTTATTATTAAACAATTGAATCTAATTTAAAATTATCTCGATTGTATTTACATTGTGTTAGATTTTTCATTTTCTATTATTAGTTTAATTTCTTTGTAATGCAAGAAATAAGGAAAACTCTCACAGCCTCCTAACAGTCACGTTTACATGGCTTTGACAAAAGCAAGAATTTAGAAGTTAAAAGTGAAACAGTCCAGCAGTTGAAAACTTTAAAAGGTTTAGAAAAAAATAAAAATTAAAAGCCTAATTGGCTTAAAATGTACTTTAAGGACTGTAAAATATCTCAAAATCTCAATAGTCATGATGTCAGTCGGAGCCTATATCTATCTTAAAATTTGATACTATAAAAATGCAATAATTTTAAAATTACTTTTATTTACCTTAAACATTATAGTTAAATAGTTGTAATTTTTAAGAGCATAAATGCATTCAAATCATTATTAATATATGTGAAAAATGTCAAATGATGCTCTTTAGAAAATGGAGGGAGTAATACTATAAAATCGATATTTAGGGTAATAGCTCGCACCTTTTTCATTCATAAACTAACTACAAAACTGTGTAGCAAAACTCACATCTCTACCCAATATTTTACTGCAAGATTTAAAATGCGTTTTGTAGTTAACTATGTACTTTGCTGCTTTATATATTCGACAAAAAGTAGAAATCTATATTGAAGTCAAATCCAGGGAAAGAAAACAAAATGAGATCGATGGTTTGCTTTGAGTGATGATATCTCCAATTTAACAAAATTGCAAATAAAATTTTGCATATTACCGAAGAAAGAAAAAACACACATGAAAAGACAAGTGTTTGGACAAGTTGGAAAAAATGTTAGGTCAAAACACATGTGGGTTTCTAAACTGAAATCACATCACTGCTTTAAAATGTCTATTTAAAACCTCCTTTCATTGGATGCGATATTGTATAGTATAGGTCCCTCGTTAGTAATTCCTTTTAATTATCAATTTAGTTGGTTGTCAAAGGGCTGGCTCAGAAATCAAACGATCCAAACGATAGATTAGAACATCAAATTTAACGAAGCATTTTTATTTAATCTCTTATACTAAACGTTTTGTTAGTTTTATATGTAAATAGAACTTCTAATGTGTTAATAATAATACTAATAATAATAATAATAATGTTTTTAAAAATATCTTTGTTTATACATTTTATTAAGAAATATTTTGAATAAATATGCTGTTAAATATTTTTAAATATAAAAGGTTGTATTAACAGATAATTTTGATCAACTACGATTTACTTATAGTAAATATACAATAATATGACTAACACTGTTATAAAATTAACTTTATTAAATTATTTTCAATAATCACTACTGGAGTTAAAATAGTTTATAAAATTTTAGTTTATTTGTATTATAACTATATATGTGATATTATATTTACTTTTCGAACACATATATATGATATTACATAAAAGTGAAAACAGTGATAAAAAACTTGCTTAAAATATCTAAACATGTTGGACCGGCGAGGTGTCAGTATTCTCTTTGGTTACGAGACATGCTACTTGCAGGGCTGATAATATAAATAGCAAGTCTATGCAAATAGCAAAATATTAATTCATGAAGTATTTTAAAAAATAAAAATTTGGTCGAGAGGAGTCAGAATTATACGCTGTCAGATTTTAAAGTCCGTGGAAGTATGTACATCTCTCGAGATCTACCGTTATCTTTAAGTAAAATATTTCGATTTAATATGACTTCGGTTGCATTGGTCTCTAAAAGTGAGCCCATAACCTCGTTTCGTTGCCTTCGTAGAAGATTCACCATGTTCTTCATTTATTGCAGAAGCTCCTAGTAGTTTTAAATTGTTTCAAAGTACAGCCATACCAGCATTTTTATCACTTTATTTGTTATAAATAATTTGGTTGATGTTAAAGAATCGGTATGTATGTTATTATTTTGTAACAATTAGCGGATCTAAGGGCATGTCACCGACAAAACCCTTCCAGAATTATATATTCTCCAAGAACAGCTTAAATCTACTTTACTTTAAGCTAAATTGCATTATATAAGCTATATGTGTTGGAAGCTATGTTTGAATATGGAATGTCTCACAATGAACATGAAATCTAAACTTCGTTTAGTTAAAAGATTACGGTCTTCGATCTTCAGTGAAGTCTTGAATGTCAGGTTGAGAAGAAATTTTTAGTGTGTGGAAGAGATATATATTCTAAGTATCAAGTTAAGGCTGGACGATTTATTTTACATGAACAACCAAATTGGTAGAGGAACGATGGTTCCAACCGGGCAAGATCAGGGCTAAACCTATTGGAATATATTGGTCTTCGTCCTTAAAATTTTTGGAGGTTTTGTACAGAAGCATAAATCTTTAAATTATGGAAAAAAAATTATAAGAGTTTTTTTTTAAATGTCTATAGCCTTAAAATTTTTAGATCTGGTAATGGTTCTAAGTTAGCAACTCTTGAGTCCATGTGACTTAAAGCAAATCTTGCCGAGTTTTACAACGTCGGCACAAACCTTTGACGATTTGAGATGCATGTTAAGATTATTATTATTTTGGTAACACTAACCGGTGTAGAGGAGAAGAGTTTGGCTTTTCAGATGTGATCCAACTTAACTTTGAGAGGGAAATTCTATAGCGGGATTAGTCCAACGACGAAATAGCAGGTAAAGAACGGAAATAATTATTCAAATTATTTCAATACGTATATGATTTACCACTACAAGAGTATCTGCATTTTAAGCAGACACCATATATTTTAATAGACTGCAAATTAGGTTGGATATGGGTGCATCATTTTCCAAAAATAATTTGGACCTATTTTGAATGCAAAATGTTGTAGCAACTAAGCCATTATTTGTAGCACTGACTTTGTTGCAACTTTTGTGACAAAAATACGTTCCAAATCATTCACATACTAATTTGAAACTTTGTTTACACTGATTTGGAACTTAATTAATGTTATTTCGCTTCGAATTTATTTAAAACAAGATACAACAAACAACGGACGAGTTCCAGTATAGCTATTATATGCATCAGTTGTAAGAATGTTTTCAAGATTGTTTTGTAAAAAAACTTCTTCACACAGACAAATTATGATATTAATACACCTCAATATAACATATAATTTGATTATCATGCATGTACGAAACCCTTTTAATATTTTTTTCCTCTTTTATAAATTCTGAGAAAATGTTATGCTGAAATTTTAATTATAATTTGTTATCCTATTAAAATATTTTGAAAATTTGTTACTAATTTTCACTTTGGATGGAAATATTCTCGTTTATATTTTTGTAAAATTTGAAATCTGATATCGAATTGAGATGTGTTTTTGGAATCAACATATTTCCAGTAAATAAACAAAAATCGGTTTACTGGGACATGCTTTTACCTTTATAGATGACATGTTTTAACTATGACAGTAGACAATTAAGCTATCTGATCGAATTCGGGAAGATACGGTGAAAAAGATAAAAGTTTGTATGTGAAATGGATACCAAAAAAAGTGTCGGTGGTCTCAGCCACATTATCAGAAATCAAATTTGAAATTAATTACAACTAATTTGAAAGCGATTTGGGAAGAGCAGTGGAGTCGCCTATCTTTTGTCCTTTCGAAGGTTTTTTAAGTTGAAAACGGAACTCTTTGTCGGTACGGTTATGTAGCATGAATGGATTCGATCGTTTTCCATATAAAATCCATCAACCAAAACTATCATTTATATGTTAAATATTTTTGTAAACCCCTCATTGTCGTAAACTACTGTTTAATCGGATAAACTCTGAAAATGATAAAAGCGTAAAAAAAAACAAAGTTTTATAGCTCATAGACATTAGCGAGGTTCTAGTTAGTACCGGCTTTGGATATTTGCTGAAAAACACGTGTTTTTAGCCTCCTGTAAACTATGTAATTTTATATTTTTATTTCTAAATTTTTAAATAATATACTTGTATGAAGTTGGTTTGTTAAATTGTAAAATTTAAATTTAACTCACAATTTAACATTTTTTTTTTTGAAAAGGTTATTACCTAATGTCCACATTTTTACTGCTTTCAACTTATTTTAGACACACAAAAAACTTATTTTTTTTCAGGGTCGAACCTAATTTCAGTCCTACTTTGCATTAAGAGGTGTTAGCTAGTTATAGAATCGATCATTCGGAAAGAGCTGAGGATAACTAGTCCTCATAGTTAGGATTTTACGTTTTAGTATCTGCTATAATAATTTATCGTGTTTTGAATATTTATTATATTTGATTGGATGAATTCTAAACGTTGTTTAAATAGCATTTCGTAGTATACACTAAAGCTTTTTTTTTTCAACTTCCAGCATGGGGATATACAGTATAACTTCTATGGCTCCAAATGGTGGTGGCCATCTGCCCCGCCTCGTACTGCTGTGAATACTAACAAAAATTTCTGTATATATCTATACGTTTTTGTTTTTAACCGTGCCATACTTATTCTGTAGTTGTCTCGCATATTACCATTCAAAACCTGTACATTAATATTTAATAAATTATTAATCTTTAATCAATTTTACCAGCCTCAACTTAGAAAAAATCAAAATTTGACATAAACTGATAAACTAATAAAATAATATATATTTTTAAATTATAAAAATATATAGTTCCATTAAAATTATGAATTAATAATTTATATGTATACATATTTTCTATACGTAAACACGTGCCATTATGTTGTTATTTATATTCAAAATAGATTTATTTTTATATTTTCTTAACCTTCTATATACTTTTTATGAGATTTAGTAATGTCATATCTAAAACCATATTTAGAAACTATGCACTATATTATATATATATATATATATATATATATATATATCAGATAAGACAATAAAATTAATGTAAATCTAAAATTTCTAAAAAACTAATTAATGGTTATACACTTAAATCAAATATTTTCTTATCTTAGAATAAATATATTTGAAAATAAAAAAAAAATAAAGAAATTTTTGTAAATTAACATCTCTATAAATTAATAAATTTTTAAAATTACAAGATTACTAATTTATAGAAGTTTTACTGCATACTAAAGCTAGAAGGATAAATAGTGTTTTGCAAGATATTTTAATATATTTCTCAATAAGGAAACATAACCATTAGTATAAACCTATAAAAAATTATAAATCTGATAGAGAGATGGTGTGTTAGTGTGATATCTCAGCTTCATATTTATGATCAAAAGCATAAGTTTAGACATTGTGCATTTGGTCATTTGAAATGACTAGTCGATATATTCTGTATGTAGCCCAACAAAAAAAAATATCTCTTCTGTTACTTTTTAATTATCGTTTTATTTTTATGCTATAAAACATTTGATTTTACATATTTTTAAATAAAATATTATTATCTATACTTTTAATATTGTTTCAGCCAATAGAAAAATTTAATATAAAATAAAAAATCATATATCATATAAATTAATAAATTTTATATTAAAATTGTAAAATGATATTTATCCCGTTACAAAAAAATTATTTTACAACAACAATTTTAAATGCAATGAATGGAATAGTTTTCGATCAAAAATATAAACTTATATAAAACTTATTTTGGTTCATCTTTAATCGTCCGGTGTAAATAAATAATTTAAAAAAAATATATTTTTGTTTTAAAGTTATTTATAATGAAAATTGAGTTGAATAATACGAAAAACTATAATTCATTATCTAACCTAAATTCTCAATTTTCTCCTCTTTTTCTTTTTAACTATCTATCCTTTTTAAAAAAAAAAATAAATTGCTTTTTTATATTTTATTTCATAAATAATTTCTATTTATAATACTATAAAGCTGACATAGCAGTAAATTGCTTTGTCAGGAAGAAAGCTGTAAGGATGTTGGCAAGTCAGTGCCCAATCATAGTTTCATTAAAGAAATTGTTAAAGCGAAAAGAATCTAATAATTCGTTTGCTATAAGAAAGATAGCATACCTCTTTTTAGCTCTTTTTACCAGCTGTGGACAAAATGCCAAAAGGTTAATTAACCAGTTGGGTAAAACTAAAATATGCTCATATGACTTTTATGGTCGTTGATTATTTAATTTAGTCGAATTTTCCAGGTGTACTATTGTACTAACCGCGGATATGTGAGAAACAATAATCATCACTCTGACGAATTAGAGAGAGTGAAATATCCAACTGTTTTTTCGATAATTAAACGAATGTAGACACTAATTTATTTTTGTATATATAATTCTCTATTTTAAACTAACAACACTTTTTTATACAAAAGATCCTACAAATCTTTTGTCCATGTATGATGCGACTCCAGATCCGGAATTGTGATTTCGTGTTTCGTTAAAGTACTGACATGATTACTCACTCAATTCGGCTTTACTCTAAAACTTGACCATCTAATGAATCAGAGAAGAACAACAACAACATCGCAAAGTAACCATGCATTATTTGCATCTTAAACTCAACAAAAATAACCACATATCATTCAATTTTGGGAGATGTCAAAAAAAAAATCATTCAATTTTGGGATATATCAGTTCGGTTTGAATATTTCAAAGTAAAAACAAAACTTTAAATCAAAACATAAAAACTAATTCAACACATCAATTCGACAAATAATAACATTTCAAAGTTTACACATTTAGACACTAAAAGAAAACAATTTTAAAGATATATATTTAGTCGCTTCGTTCACTGCAAGTGCAAGACTACTATGTGACAAATATTTTGATCACTAAGCTTACTCATGTAGTCATGTGAAATAAAGTAATAATAAAACAAGATGTTAAATCAAGTATTAAAAAAAGGTTTGCAAACAATATACAGACATAGATATAAAATGGACTTAATATTTCAATGAACAAAGAGCAAAAAAGGAGAACAATATTGAAAAACACGAAATTCCAAAAATTTCAATTATTTATTCGGGTTCAGTTAATAACATTTCAGGTTCAGATATGTTTTGTACTATTTTACAAAATTCATTCGGGTATTTTACATTTGGGTTTGATACGGATCAAAAATTTTTGTTCCGATTCGTTTCGAATTTAGGATTTCAAGTTCAATGCCCATGCATAGTCCACCATTTAGAAAATAGTATATTTTTGGTCTGAAATCTTTTGACAACAAGTTTTATAAGGAGGCTGGATTATAGTATTTGAGTATATAATTTTTCGAATATCTGGGATGTGATATCTCGTAGTCCACCTCCCCCGCCCTTTACTAAGGTTCATATATTCAATAGGTCCAATGACAAAAAATGCATATTCCAATAATTCATAACATTTTATAAATCAATGAAATCTATAACAAAAATAATTTGTTTATGACAACTCACGCAATCTGAAAGATATGAACTTAGAGAAATGGATGGCTCAATCAAACGCGTGTATCTAGTACAATCTTCAACTTTAGGATGGGGCCCGAGCGTTAATGAATATAAGCACAAGCTTATAAACTCAGCAGACATTCGGAACTCAAACATTTTGTTTGACCGGTAGGCGGTAGCCACATAATCGTGACAGGTATGTCAACTGTATGGGGTATATGAGGAATTGAAGAAACAACTGCAAACGCTTTGCTGTCCTTTACTTTTACAAACATGGGCATTAGAATTGACTCCATCGGCTATATATATTTAGTTTACTCAAAAGTGAGTTACTTATTTTTGTAAAATTCAAGTCGTAATTGCTCAAGAAGTGAAAACATATTTTCTCATGAATCATGCCGTTCATTTAGAAGGCAAGGAAACATAAAGTTTTATACGGTATCCAGCAGGAACCATTAAACAAAGTCAACCATGCTTTAAGCGAATCTAAAGCATTGGAAGAAGCACATACTTTCCCGGCTTACACCTTATAATATGTCAGTTAGGTTGACGGTTTGGACGGGTTTAGATTAAACCTTGGGACTGGGGTGGATCTGTTTACAAAAACATTAGATAAATGGACGACTTTGGGGGCCAAATGCGAAAAATGAGCTACAAGTTTGTTACCTGATTAAAATAACGACGTTGTAACTAAGATCGTTAACAAGTAGTCGTTATAGTTAAGACTACTACACGTTGAGCATTAAATGTGGCAATAAATTCTTCACTCGTTACTTGTATTTTCTTCTTTTTTTCCACGCTTATAGAAGAATCCTAAGATCTGAAACGTATAGTGTAAGAAGAAAAATAAGGTCTAGCTACTGTCTTTGATTTTTTTTTCTATATAACGAACTCTGAATCGAAATTCGTATATCCAAAGGATGTAGTACCCCCAAATGCAAAATCATGCGCAGTCTGTGGTTACATTAATCTAAATTAATATCTAATCCAAAGAGTGTAAGACCATCTCCATTGATAGATACCATTTTAGAGATCTAAATCTATTTTTTAGTTAAAAATAATCAAATCAAGTTGGATACAACTCTAAAAGCATCCAAAATTAGATGCAACTCTAATTATATTTCGTCTTTTTGATTTAATTAAAATTCTAAAAATCTGATAGATATTCACTTAGATATGCCTTTGGGGATGGTTTAAGTTCATCGAGAATTTAACTAACATGTAATGTTAATAAAATATACTTTTAACTAACATGTAGATAAATATAATACTTGCAGTATTTGATGCTGGTCTTCAGTTGCAATACTTACACTGACTTATAATGAGACTCATTTGATAAGATTGTAATTTCTAACCTTACATATTTACTTTCATGAATCGTTTGTTTCTAGCAATTTTGGCAAAACATTAGAGACATCATCCTCTTCTGTTTTAATTATGTTCATTACTTGATCGTTTTAGTGTAAGGATTTCAGTTTATATGTCGCAATATGTCATGATCTAACCTCAACAAATGAAACTTAACAATTTAATAATGCAACTTGATTTCACTAAATTTGATTTCCTTAAATTGCATCTCCAAGGGACTATGGATGTTCTCGATTCTACTTTAAATTTTGTTGACAAGAATTAGACTTCAGATGAAAAATTACACTGTTTATCATATTCAGTGAGTGCCCAGTATTGGCATTTGCCAATACCGGTTGGGATGGACCAAATGGTAATAATAATGTATATATTCCTCAAAATAACATATTAGCCTTGTCTTCTAAATTACTTTTATATATACGAATTTAAATTTAGTAAGAGGTAGATATATCTATTGATTGAGTAGAAAAACAAGTGGTTCATGCAAGTTAATAAAACAACCATATCCCTTAAATAAAAAATTACTCGAAAATAGCCAAAAAAATGGGAGATTTACCTTAGCCGAAAGCACATATCCCAATTCAGTAGTTCTGAAAAAGACGGTGTCACGGTGGTTTTGTTGACCAAATAGCAATTCATATAAGATAATTGGCTTTTTGCAAGTTGAAAAGACTATCCACAACCCACACCACATCACTTCCTTCTTCACTTCACAAACTCTCATCCATTCATACTGTCGGCAAAGGTTTCTTTCTCCTTTGTTGGAAGATACTTTTATGGGAAATTGGTTTGTATAGCTACGAAACAAACAATAATTAAGTAACTAACCAAAAAAAAGTTACCTCTATTATTTTTATAATATATATTATATTACCCTTATCCTCCGGTTAACGAAAAAGAAAAATATCTCCTCATTCTTCCATTATCAACCATCACTATTTTTCTTCTGATCTCCGCCACTTTTCTTCCATCACCATTATAATATTATCTTCACCAAATCAATAGCCACCACAACCACCTCCATATCTATAATCTCTGCTATTATGTCGTATTTGCTTCTGAAATTTACAGATCACGATGGCATTATAGTTGACACGTCCTCGTCTGTCATGTAAATTCACAATTGTACTATGTTATTTGAATAATGTGTACTATG
>JABAYD010016506.1:0-20256 GCA_014822095.1 Diplotaxis tenuifolia
TTCCTAGTAACCTCTAAGTTTTCTTGTAGTGAATCTAGGGATTTTGAATTGAATCCTCTAGAGACCTGCTTCTCGAAGAAGATGAAGTTAATCAAATCTTATTCAAGGCTTCCTAGAAGATGAAGTTAATCAAATCTTATAAGGTAAAAGCCAGAGCTAGTTTTATTAATTATCAAAAGTGTAATTTTCAAAGCCAATAACAAAGCTCAATATATAGGGATCAATCGCCAAAGTTACAACCGACTTGGATGATCTTTCTAATGATAAAAAGGAAAACGAAAACAATACGGAAAAATAAATTAAGCAAAACGTTTAAGGAAAAGGAAATAACGGTAAGTTCGTTATGGCGTAGGTAACGGGGATGCTGCTGCATCAGGTCCCCCCTGGTGAGTAGGATTCGACCTCGAATCGTGAAGCTGGTCTGGGGGAAAGTAGCGAGAAAGATACTTCACATTAAACACATTGGAAGTAGTAATGTCAGCAGGGAGTTGGACACGATACGCATTATCGTTAATACGCTCCAGTACTTAAACAGGTCCTATCTTCTTAGCTTTGAGTTTGTTGTAAGCGTGTGCAGGCATACAATCACGGGTAAGTACGACCCAAACAAGATCACCAACTTCACAGATAAGTTGACGCCGTCGTGAATCTGCTGCATTTTTATACTTGACAACACTAGCATCGAGATTAGCCTTTGCTTGTGCGTGGGTGTCCAAGATAGCATCAACAAATTCTTATGCACCACCATGAAGTCGAACGCGACCAGGAAGTGTGGAAAGGTCTGGAGGGCTACGGGGAACAAAACCATAGATTATCTGGAAAGGGCTAAAACCAGAGCTGCGGTTCAGCGCGTGGTTGTGTGCAAATTCCGCTTGAGAAAGCTTAGAGTCCCAAGTCTAGATGGAAGTATCGACCAAACATCGTAAGAGATTTCCTAAGGAACGATTGGTGACTTCAGTTTGACCATCCGTTTTAGGATGATAAGCTGTACTCATATCAAGACTAGTATCGAGAAGTTTCCACAAAGAACGCCAAAAATGTCCAAGGAAATGAGAATCACGACCCGATACGATCGATAACGGAATTCAATACAGTCTGTAAATCTCACGAAACAATAACGTTTCTACCTGAACGGCATCAGTGGTACGCTTGCACGGCACGAAATGAACCACTTTAGAGAAACGGTCTACGATGACAAAGATTGAATCATAACCTTTTTGCGTCTGTGGAAGACCCATTACGAAATCCATACTAATGTCAGTCTAAGGCTGAGTGGGAACGGGCAATGGAAGGAATAGACCCGCGTTTGAAGCTGGGCCTTTCGATGTTTGGAAAGTGATACAACGTTCCACAAAGCGTTCGACGTCGCGACGGAGGCAAGGTCAGAAATAAGACGTGGAAACTAGATGTAGAGTGCGGTCACGACCAATGTGCCCTTCCTCATGAATTTCCTTAATGAGTTGGAGACACAAACTACAATCCGGAATGCATAGGCAGTTCTCACGAAATAAGAATCCATCGCGAATAGAATAAACCGGTGAGGATCCTCTGGTGACAGCGTCCCAAATTGGTCAAAAAAAATTATCGAACGGGTAGAGATCAGTAAAAGAACTGAAACCGGATATATAGACGTGCAAGACTGATAATAAGGAATGTCACCTGCTCAACGCATCTGCTACTCTGTTCGTAACTCCTGATGTATGTTTGATGACGAAAGTAAATTGCTGGAGATAAGAGATCCATGAAGCATGGCGAGCAGAAACTTTGTCTTGACTGCCAAGGTGTTTAAGCGAATCATGATCCGTATAAAGCACAATTTTTTTTATGGAATAAGTAGTGACGCCAATGCTTTATTGCTTGAATGATGGCATAGAATTCAATGTCGTATGTGCTATACCGAAACCGAGCACCTGAAGTTTCTCGCTAAATAAAGCAATAGGGCGCCTATTTTGGCTTAGAACAGCACCAATTCCGGCTTTGGACGCATCACAATGCAATTCAAAGACTAATGAGAAGTCGGGTAGAGCAAGAATTGGAGCTGAACTTAACTTGTCTTTGATTACTTGGAATGCTGATGACGCTGCTGTTATCCATGTGAACATACCGGTTCGTATGCAATCCATTAATGGTGCCATAATCGAGCTAAAGTGGGGACAAACGACAGTAAAACGATGTCAGTCCGTGGAAACTCCGAGCCTCCGTGAGAGTTTTCGGCTGCGGCCAAGTCTGTATTGCGGACACCTTTCCGGTATCAACAGAAAGACCGGTAGCATAAACAATATAGCCTAAAAGGTGAACCTGTGGGGATCCAAAAGAACACTTTTTCATTGTTACAAAGAGTTTATCACGCCGGAGCACAAGACGCACTTCTCGCAGATGTTGGAGGTGATCGTCTAACGATAGACTGAAGATTAGTATATCGTCAAAGTAGACGACCACAAATTTGCGAATGAAAGGTCGTAATGCCGCATAAACGTACTAGGGGCGTTGGAGAGACCGAAAGGCATGACTAACCACTCAAATAGGCCTTCCCAAGTTTTAAAAGCTGTTTTCCACTCGTCTCCTTGCCGAATACGAAGCTGAGGATATCCGCTTCGTAAATCCAATTAGAGAAGACACGAGCAGTACCAATCTGATCAAGGAGGTTGTCTAATCGAGGTATTGGGAACCGATACCGGACAGTCATTTGATTGACAGCGCGGCTGTCTACGCACATACGCCAAGAGCCATCTTTTTTGGTATCAACAATGCTGGGACGGCGCATGGGCTTAGACTTTCCTGTAAGAAGCCTTTAGACACCAAGGCTTTGACTTGTGCACGGAGTTCCTCGTGTTCGCTAGGGCTCATTCGGTAATGCGGTCGATTGGGAAGGGATGCATCTGGTACCAAGTCTATCTGGTGCTGAATATCACAGAGAGGAGGTAATCCTGGTGGAAGGTCGTCAGGGAACACATCGGTAAATTCTTCAATGATGGTCAAGAATTCTGGTTGGATGTGTTGAGTTGTAACGGATGGTGCTGGAGTCCGGATGGGTAAGAAGACATGTTCTTCTTTTCACATGGCTGCTTCAAATGGTGCCTTTTGTAGGAGCAGGAGTTGTGTCGTGGGTGGGGGTTGCGGTGTAGGAGGTGATGGTTTCAATGTGAAACTGCAGTTGTTGAATTTGAATGTGTAAGTATTTAGGTATCCCTCATGAATTACTCTCCGATCAAACTCCCAAGGACGTCCTAGCAAAAAATGACAAGCGTCCATTGGAACCACATCAAAATATAGTTGATCTCGGTAAGCATCTCCAATAGAAAAAGTGACCAAAGCTCGACGAGTGACACGAAGCTCATTATTTTGTTGAAGCCACACAAGCTTATATGGGTTCGGGTGTTCTTCATCATCTAGTTGAAGTTTTTGCAGGGCATCTACTGCGATCATATTCTCACTGCTTCCTGAATCAATAATCATCTTGCAAACTTTTCCAGCAACTGTGCAGCGCGTTTGGAACAGAGCATGACGTTGCGGGTGTTGAGATGGAGCATGAGGTGTGAGTCATGATCGTCGCAGCATTAAAGAAATGCCTGAGTCCGCTTCTAGTTCTTCCGGGGACTCATCATATATTGGTGTTTGGTCGTCATCGGGAAGTTCTATTTCGACGTCCCGGCCAGTTTCGTCAAGTAATAAACCACGACGATTACGTGTTGGACATGCAGATTGTCGGTGACCAAGTTCTCCACAAGCGAAACAACGAATGGTGCCAGCTCGTGCAGGTTTGTTTTGATCCACGGGGACAATAGATGTCTCATTAGTAGCTGTTGGAGATGTGGTTGCTGGTGTCGTGGTTGTGGCTGCTTGTCGTTGTCGTGCAGAGTTCCAAGAAGAGGCATTTGTTTTATTTTTTAGCTTCGACGGTGATTGCTTGTTGATGAGCTTCAGATAGAGTCAGGGGGTTAAACAGATTTAATGTATGTTGAATCTGTTGACGTAGGCCACCAATGAATCTATCCGAATCATGGATATCAATTCTATTCAGTAGTAGAAAAAATTATGTGGCATACTCTTCAACTGTACGGCTGCCTTGTCGTAAGTGTTGTAGTTTCTGAAACAGAAGTTGCTCGTAGTTGTAGGCTAAGAAGGTCTTCTTTAGATGCTTTTTTAGTTTATCCCATGTTTCAATTTTTTCTTTTCCAACACGAAGCCTAGAACTTTTAAGTTGTGTCCACCACATCGTTGCTCTGTTACGGAAACGCATTGCGAGGACAGGAACACATTGATCCAACGGGACTTGCTTAAACTCTAAGATCTCGTAAACTGTAGCGATCCAGTCGAGGAGTTCTTCATCGACTTGGGTGCCATGAAATTCCGGTATCTCAAATTTGAAGCTTCAATCCCATCGCTTGTTAGGATGAGCCGGTTGAGGTCTTGGTCGATTTCGGTTGAGAATTTCAAAGGGTTTGCGTCATCTTCGTGATCGGACTGGTCATCATCATTGTCTTCTACTACTGGTGCGGTGGTTACTGGTGCAGCGGCTGTTGTTGCTGGTGCGGCGGGGAGGGGGGGGGCGTTGATCGAGCATGTTTTGCATGACTTGAGTTAACATTGTGATTTGTATCTGCATCTCCTCTAATGTACGCTGAGTCATCTCAGCTTGAGTTTCCTTCCTAGGACGGGGCATGTTGATGAATGAAGTTTGTGGACATGGTTGAGTTCGTGTGCGGCGGCGGTGGTGGTTTTGTTTTGCTCTGATACCAACCTGATGGCGGTTAAGAACTTGATATCAGCTCAATCTAGGGATTTTGAATTGAATCCTCTGGAGACCCACTTCTCGAAGAAGATGAAGTTAATCAAATCTTATTCAAGGCTTCCTAGAAGATGAAGTTAATCAAATCTTATAAGGTAAAAGCCAAAGCTAGTTTTATTAATTATCAAAAGTCTGATCTTCAAAGCCAATAACAAAGCTTAATATATAGGGATCAATCGCCAAAGTCACAACCGACTTGGATGATCTTTCCAATTATAAAAAGGAAAACGAAAACAATATGGAAAAATAAATTAAGCAAAATGTTTAAGGAAAATAAAATAATGGTAAGTTCGTTATGGCGTAGGTAATGGGGATGCTGCTGCATCAGTATCTCCCGCGCAAGCGAAGGAAAGTTGATGAAATTGTTTCTTTATATAAAAGATGTGAAGATGGTGTTCTCTGAGGTGATCTTTGGTATATGAATATTTGTCGTTTGTTATAGTTTGTGGCGGAAAAAAAAGTTGAGAAAATCTTAAACCAAACTATTTGATAATATATTTTGGTTCGTTTTGGATCAGCTTCGGTTCAGTCTTTGATTCAATTTAAATGATGTCATATTTATTTTAAATAATATTCATATTCCCAAAATTGATAGATATTTGTGTTATAATTTATGAATTTAAAAATACAGATGAGAAATAATATCATAGCATTATATCTAAGTTATTATAAAATATTTTACACCTTTATAAAAACGTCATGAAAAATACATTATAGCACTAAACCAATGCTATAGAAAGATTAATCAGAAGCACACGTTTAACGCTACAATATGTCTATTTATTGTAGCACATTAAAAAACGCCATGATAAGTGGGGGTCTATTATAGCTGTGGCTGTCACAGCGTTCTTCGAAACGCTACAAAACCATATGATAGCGTTTTTCGGGTGCTATTAATACCAATTTTTCTTGTAGTGTCACTTACCGATCTTAAGGAATAACCTGTGTTTATAATGTTGTTGTTCAAGCTTGTGTAGTTGAGTTGCCTATATTTGGTTATTATGATGGTCGGAGGTCGGGTCATTATCAGCTAGGTGTATATGTGTTGTTGATTTAGTTAAAGACGCTTTATGTGGTAACAAAGTAACTGAGAACTCATTTAAGTGAATAGCCTTAGAATCACTACTCCAACCATTTTCATACTTAATATTAATGCATATTATCCTTTACTGCTACACTAAGAAGAAAAAAGTAATCATCCAAGCTCTCATAACCCTTCTCGTAGATTCTCCAATATAATTCCTCATCTCTCTAGAATTTGATCCTCAATGATCTAACTAAAAATTCCAATAACAAAAGTTATGGTGGCTATCTCTTTTATCGTACTTCAAACAATGATCAGCCACTTTGACCACTCTCCTAACCCTAAAAATAGGGTACGTCAACTCAACTATCATTCTAAAGCTTTTGCTATCAGCATGATATATTTCACTTTATTTCAGAAGAATATTCTCAGCAGAAGGTTTCATTCGCATAATTGTGCAACACTCCATGATGATCTCATTCAAAACAACTCTTAAGCTATATATATCACTGTGGTTTCTAAGATGATACTCTGGAGCTGAACATCATTGGCCTCAACTGTCTATTGAGAGAATCATAAGAAAAAAATGTGAATTCTTTACTTGTTAAAGAAACAGCTAATAATATACCAAATATGTACGCGAGATGAAAAACTGTAATATGAGCATCATCCACTTGGGGACCTCTTTAGCCAGACGAAAGTCCAATAATTCTGGATTTTAATGATCGCCTGAAATCACGCTTAATGGCATATTTGATTATTTGAATTATATGCATATTACCTTGGAAAAAAATGTATCTAGTTAATGCATAAAACAATCAAAAGAATCTGTTTTAAAACCATATTAATATCATTTCCCTTTCATCTCTTTTATTTTTGTTTCAACTCTTCTTATTTTACTTATTTATTTAATTAATTAAAATATAAATTTATATTAAAAATCAATGATTAGGGTGAAAACACCGACTCAACAATCTTTTGAAGGTAGTGGACAGAGGTTTAAAGGTATACAATTCCATATATCTACGTGATTATTCTGAATACTCAACGAATTAATAATTTTTTAAAATTAATAATTTTCACCAATTCTAACTGCAGTCAATTCAAAATTTAGAACAGATCGATAAAATAATAATATAATATTTTCTTAGAAAATTTTATGTAAATATATGATCTCATTAAAACTATAAATTAAGAATTTATATGTATATTTATTTTATATAAGTAAGAACCTACCATTATGTTTTTTTTCATATTCACAATTAAATTATCTTTATATTTTCTTAACACTTAATATATTTTGATGAGATTTAGTAATCTTATATCTAAAATAACATTTAAATTATATGCAATATATTATATACACCATATAACATAATAAAGTTAATATTAATGTCAAATTTTTAATTAAAAACATTTAATGTCTATACACTAAAATCAAATATATATTTATCTTATAATAAATATATCTTAAATAAGAAATCTAAATAATTTTTTTGTAAATTAATATCTCTATAATTTAATAAATTTTAAAATCTCAATATTATTAATTCACTCAAACTGTCATCCATTGTTGGTATTCATTTTAATAACATCATCTTTTACTCTACTGTGCCTTAAAACTGTCATCCGTTGTTGGTATTCATTTTAATAACATCATCTTTTGCATGTAAAACTCTACCCCTAATACCAATTGGCTGAACTATAATTCATTGTTTTAAAATCATTTTAAAAAGACTATAATATTTTTTAAAGTAAATGCAGGATCCACAAATTTGTTGACGTGGCGCTCTAAGAATTGAGTAAACTCCCTCATTATAATTAACTAGGGATTTGCCGGCGCTAAGCGCTGGATTTTTGTACAATGATATAATATTTTTTAGACTATTTTTTAGTTTTTAGTAAAAACAATATTTATCAAACATATATTTTTTTCCATTTCTGCATTTATTGTTTTTTGATTACTTTAAAATAGCAATACATATGCAAAAATATTTTAGCCTTTTACGTAAAATGATATTTTAACCTTTTTCTTAATCTTCGTTGTTTTTACCGAATGTTTAATAAATGGAGATTATGTTCCTTAATGTTAGAAAGATATACAATGAATTTCTAATAAAATAGAAGCAAAGTAAATACTATAAATAGCACAGTAATCTAAAATACTACAATATCAACAAAAATGCATTAGAATTGAGACTAAAATATGAAAAAAAAAATATTTCTTTCATTTGATAGAACATTTTTCCAACAACATATTCCAATTCAGTGAGATCATAATTTAGGATTGAGACTAAAATATTTGAATCATATTATACTTTGACCCTTTGACACAACATAGGTTTAAAAATAACATTATTTTACTCTTCTATATGCATACATCAACTGTATTCATATATGTATCAAGAGTAAATATCCTACTTAAATATATGGATTTTTATTTCTGTAATGTTTCAAATCTTGAGAGGCTGAAGAAATATGAATTATGCATGAGAACTGGTATTCTATATGATTGTAATTGTTTTGTTTGATTTTAGAATCATTTTATTATATTTATTTATTTATACTATGTTTTTAATTAATATTTTAGAAACTGTTCAATGAAAAAATGATTGATTTAAAACCGTAATATATGATTTTTTTATTATTTGAATGTAAAAATGTTTAGCTGAACTGAAATGAAAGACAAATTGGTTTTGAAATTTGGACAGTTTTATAGAACAATCATATAAATTACCATTGTATGTTTGATGTTTCTGCTCATATGAACGTATATTTTATGTAGTTTATCATAAACTAGTGGCATTCCGGCGCGTAGGTGCTATGCGCCAGATTCGTATGTTTTATTTTTACATGAATTTATAATTCATTTTATGGTATTAGTAATGAAGATATGTTTTGAAAATATTAAAATGTTAATTTGTTGAAAGGAAAATATATTTCTTTCTGATCCATTTGATAGTGATTTTTTCGACTGTAGTGTTACACTTTGTTTGGAAGTTGATTGGTTCAAATTGGAGTATCATATGTGGTTGTGAATAATAAATTCAAGAAAAATATTATAAAGACGTAACAAAGCTAATTTAGTTAGAATTTAAACATAAAAGAAATTGGATGTTTTATTTTGAAACTATTGTTAAGTACTATGTGTTTAGTATATAGAAGGAACGACAATATTTTTAAAATAATCTGATTTTGGACGTATAAAATTTATAAGATATTAAGGATTTAGTTTCCAGTTAGAATTTTGATTATTTACCTACCAAAAAAAAAGTTATAGTTAGAGTATCAACACAAAATGTAATTGACTTTTTCGATGGAAAAGTGAATCATAGAGAAAATAGTTTCTCAGCATTTGATTGTATTAGAACACATATTATTGGTTAGATTTATAATCTTATACTATTTTAGATTATTTCTCTCTCTCTCTCTCTCTCTATATATATATATATATATATATATATAATTTTTGTTAAAAATGGCTAAAACCCAAATTTATTTAAAAAAAACAAACATAACTTTTGGATGGGATTGGGAGGTGTAGTCTATAACAGAGTCCTCCCGAATATTCATACTAACGGATTGGCAGCCGCGGTGAGCTAGAACAATATGACTTAGTTTTTGTATATTTTAAAACAGGTTAACAAAATAATATGCATAATGTTGTATCGAGTAGGACCAAATCTTTTATAGTTTTCAACACTTAATAGTTAGATTTGTTTTCTACAATTTGTGTTTCTTCAACACTTAGCACAACTCAATTACAATAATTCTCGCTTCAAGCTTAGACAGGACTGAGTTGTGAGTTGTCCCTGCATCATAAAAAAAAATTTATCACAAACTGCATAAAATTCAGTAAGCAAAGTGTAACCAACCCAAGAAAATCTGAAGATTCTTCGGTTATACCATGCCTCCAAGAAGATGTTGATATAAAAGCAGATGGAGTCGGTGACTGTATATTTTTCGATTAAAGTGAATGTATGATTTCACTCACTTTTTGATACATACATGTAGTGACATTTAATGTTAGTTCTGAATGCCATGAAAGGCCTTAAATGGCCGGTAACATTTTCCGTATTACTGCAAAAACAGTAAGAGCAGGTCAGTGAAGAAGAAATGAGAGATAGTAAGAGGTGGGCATATTAATGTACCACCAACAGATGATATAACCACATTTCATAGGCAGGCGTGTGTAACTGTTACGGTTAGAAGTTACTCATATTTCGTGTTTGAGGTGGTTGTTTGAAGCTTAGCTCCCAATGTATACCATGTCTGGATGTCACCATAAAACAGAAGCTTGAACATAGGTACATGTCAAATTTATCATGGCTAAAGTTGCTTAAGAAGAGTAAATGAGAAGATCGGAATTCTCGTTTGATTAACACATGAAAGTGTCACACGGCTGACTTGTCCCGATATCGACAGCCGTCTCAACCCGTTACCTAGAAGACATAAACATTTTAAGTGGTGGACATATGATTAGTCCAAAGACATCGCTTGAAAGGAGCATTGCGGAACATGAATGCAATAATGGTAAAATGTTACCTGACGACACTAACGGCGGTGGTGTCACAACATGTTGTGCAACTGAAGGATCATATTTGAGCCTACAGTTTTCTGGAACATCATGAAATGTAGAACCATTATAGTTTTGATAGCCTCAACTTTACTGGGTCATAGGAAGTCAACTGTTTGTGGAAAAGAGGGAAAGAATTTTTATAATGTGTGAGTGAGGAGAATGTATTTTAAGGTGGTTAAGTTTGCTATGTACCAGTATTTGCACGCATTGTCTTCTCATGAAAACTCTCATCTTACATCCTTTGAGCCTCCTTCGAAAGAGAGGTGTAGTGGATACAATCTTAGGCTTTATTTGACGCTAGGAAGGTTTGGTAGGTCTGTTTTTTTAATCAATCTTTGATTCAAAACAGAAAAACGCTCTGAACCTTATATATACCAAACCAATATCTGCAATTTCCTTTCTAGGTGACTTAAAAACATTCGTTGTATCTTCTCACTATTATTACACAATAATAAGCTTAGAAACATAGACCTAGCCTCCAAGACTGGGATTCAGATCAATCTCCTCAGAATAAGCCAGCTTCCAAATAAAATTCACATGCAAAACAAAAGCAGACAATCTGTAATGAAACTTCGGCCAGCAGAACATGGCATATATAGGAGATAAAATCAGACAGATGTTGTCTCAGTAATCATTAACAATAATAACAATGAAGATTCTGTAAATTCACTATCTTTCTTGAAATTAAAATCGAGGAAGACAAGAATAATCTTAATATTAGAGATTTTTCTGGCTTGTTAGAAGCCTTATGATATTCAACACACCACATGCTTAGAAAAATAGAATCAGATTTTTTAATTACGAAGTGGGCAATACTTTCAGCTATAGACCAAATACGTGAATCACAGTGAAATTGAAGAGCTGCAAGCAATTCACCTTTCCAGTAAGTATAAAGAACAGTAAGATAGGACTGCTTACACTTGAAGTGAGGGCTTTAGAACTGAGACAGAGTGAAGAGAGTTGGAGAAGAAAATTCAAGGCTTTAGAAGTGAGAGCCTTTCCATGGTATTGATTTTTCTAAATCTTCTCTTCGAGACAAGAGGGATGAAGAAGACAGGCGAAATCAACTATATATATATGCCCAAGCATAACCTGGAAAGTCGATTTTTGTGTTTGCCAACAACAGAAGTTGGTCGTGTCTGCAGAATCTGACCATATGTGTGGGTATTGAATGAACAGCGGCGGTGTTTCCAACAAACTTGTTCAGATTGGTGAAGAGGATGGCAATGGTGGAGCTTAAGTGGTTGTCCGAGCCTGCTTAACTGGTGCAATGATCTTTCCTTATGGAGGGCTTGAAAGTGTAAGCATGAAAATAAGTGAGTTTTTCATGTCTATTTATTGGAGATCGATATCAGGCAAGCTACAAGAGGGTTACTCACATATTATTAATTAGACTTAGTGGGAAGAGTAGCAATGAAACCATAATTCTGGGACTTAATTAGATAGCATCAATGCACGAATGTGTTACAGTAGAAGCCATTGTTGGAGTAGAGGAAAGGAAGGGGCATAAAGACGAATGAGACGGTGCAGAGAGACATAACTCTGACGCAAGAAGAAGCTAGACATACTTTCATGGGCCTAAATTACTAAAGCCTAACAAATTTAATAAAACAAAACTCAAGCCCAAACCAAATATAAAACCTAATCGAAAATACTTTCAACAAATTATAGCATGACAAGTGTCATTATTCTCTTCGAGGAGAGAAAAAAACTCTGCTTTATTAATAAAGATATGTCTCATATGTATATTATGAGTATGTATGGGACACGAATCAAATTAATGAGCTTGATTCTTGTTTGGAAGCAAGATTGTTGGAAAGAGGAAGCATAAGACGTTCTTTCCGTTGAACTCAAATATTTAGAAGCAATATTGTAATTTTGCTAAAATCGCAACTAATTAGAACTTTATTAAATTCTATTTTTCTTTTTTAATTATCCGCTTGAGATTTTCTGGTCTCCTTGAAGCTTCATCACGGGTGTCAGGGGATTAGCATGTTGTTGACGAGCTTCTAAAACCAAAACTCAGTGTTGGTCTGTAATTTATGATCAAGACTTGCAGCCTCTAGAGGGTCGAAGATTGTGATGTGGCGGTGATGAGAGGATGAGCATTTGTTCTCGCAGTGTCCTGCACCCTCGGGCACAGTCCTCATAGTTCGTCAGACAGTCCAGTATATATGATAGGCTTTGGAGAAATGGTGAGGCTAGTTTCTGTTGTATTTGTTGCAACAACAGAAATTATTGGCCATGCTCTTCCATCTTGGACATGACAGAGTCGTGGTTTCTTCCGAGTTTTACCTTATGTCGGCAGCTGATAGTTCTCACCGCTCTCTCTCTCTGATCCGTTGATGTCGCCTCCTTTTTGTCCCTTGTTTCTGGTTTTGAATCATATGAACTGTTTAGACTTCTGTCATTACAGTTGTTCTTCGTATTGGAGTTACTATCTATTTACCTGAGAAGAATAAAAAACATTTTAATTTAATAACACTTGCAATGAAGATATAGTTGTTTAATTATGCTCAACGGGAAGCACAAAAAGAACTACAATTTTACAGAAGACAATATAAGAAAACAGAATAAAAAAGACATACACAAACAAACATAGATAACAAAACAAAAAGTGATCATACTTTCAAATTTAATACTACAAAGACGATATATCATTTCAAAAGGAATGAATGCATAGAAGAGAATCAAATGGTCGCACTTAGTTCCTCAGAACCTTCCTAGAAGGAGAATAAATGGCTATACAGGAGTTGTCTGGGCATCGTCATTGAATGTTTTCTTGATAAGGCTAACAACCCATATGGTGTCAGCGAAGAGAAAAAGTTAGACGTGCTTAATAGTTTAGAGTTTACATAGCCGTCTTTTGTTCAAAAAAAGCCTTCTTTTACAAAAACATGATTGAAGGACGATGACATGTAAAGAGGGTGGTAGCATAAATATGTTTTAATTGTTCTCAGTCTGTTACTAATCTCTTTAAGTAATCGATGCAATGTTTCCAATAGATTATGGATAATATAACATCTTGTCTCAATAATATTATGGTACGTAAGCTTTGCAAGTTCTTGTATATTATAATACAGCTGACGTAAAGGTGCAAATATAACGAATAACTGCTCTGTTTCATGAGCTTGTACACTAACAATAAGAAGAAAGAAACGTCAAAGAAACAGAAACTAAACAATCCAAAACTTGTAATTTTTAAAGACATGTACTATCACTAAAAATAATTGCCTGGACAAAAGAAGTAAAATAACCACGATGAGTCTTTTTCATTAAAAAAGGGAGTAGATTTAAACGAAGTTGCACAACACTGAGTTTTTTTCATAAACAAAAGGAAATAGATTGAAACGACGTTAAAAATTATGCTTAAACATTAATTGATGAAGAGAAGACGTGGTTGATCAGGTACAGACAGGAGACTCATTCCAGGCGTGCTTTCTTGGGGGCACTATCTTCGATACCAACTTCCTCTCTCGCTGTTGCTAAGCTTGAATGAGCGTGAGCTTAGCCATCTCCGTATCAAAGCCAAGGAATGCAGCCGTGCCAGTGACATCTGACAGAGAAAGTTTCACTTGGTACCTTTCGCAAGAAAATAAAATTTGGTCACAGTTTCCGTACGCAGCAAACATCAAATATAAAATAACTTACCTGAGCTCAGCCAGAGCATAAGTTACATCGCATGAGGCATGTGAAGGAAGTCTCCTCTTGAATGAATTTATTTGAACAGACAGCGGAGCCAATATGACACCAACCCTCATCTAGCTCAATAGCTGTCACTGTAGCCGTACACAGGAACTCAATGACCTGAGAGGTTTAGGAATAGAACTGAGGTGTGAGGCATGCTCTGAAGAGGAGACTGCAGTTGAATAAATGATACCTTACCTGTGGGTCAGCAGTGATAATATACTAATTCAGCTCTGAAACGGTGATTGGTTCAATTTTTTGGGAGTGCACGATCTTTCACGAAGGCGCTGACTGGTTTGCTTCCACACCTGGCAATCTGTAAGGAGATGAGCATGGGAAGGTAGTGAAACAAATAGGATACACAAAATCAATATATTAAGCGTAGACCATTAAGATTTTATTAAGATAATAAGAGGTCTCGCCTGGGAAGCGCCTCTCTTCCCGCAGCTGTCTCAGAGTCGAAGTAAATATGTGTGGCAGAAGAGCCGTTGAGATACAACTTGCCTGTAAAAAAATGAAATTGGAGCTATGTTAGTGATGTAGAAAACAGAGGCTATGCAACACCGACTGGTGAACCTGTGTTCCAACGTAGTAGCAGATGTAAACAAATACTCTCTTCCCCCGACCAGCTTAGGATTTATGCCGGTGGCAAGAACAACTCTTGGCTCTTCACCGTAGCTAACGGATTTTTCATGGAACGGAAGATCTAAAGCGTCAAAGAAACTAACACAGACATTCACATCCCTACACATAATCGATGTCACAGGGTGAAACAGAGCTATGTTGCAATATCTAGTATAAGAAATGAATACCAGACAGCCTAAGATACCTTCCAACACGTTGTGCCCTGGTATACGGAAGCTATTGTGCTCATAATCTCACTTAATTCTCCCATTACATCTGTAAAATTATAAAATGGGAATATAGTTAACTCATTCTATCACAGAAACCAACTTCAATAGTAAAATACATACCAGGGAGCTGTTTTCCTTTGTTTGCTAGTTCCAGCAACTGCGCATGTGATTGGAAGCGGAACAGTTCGGTAGGTATGGTCCTAACAGTTGTTTGTAACTTCTCGAAAGAAGTACCATCAGTGAAGCGCATTGAGAGAGGCGAGTCAGATAAGCGGTATTTGGGGTTACTTCGCGCGACATAATATCTGCTTTGGCTGTAGGCAGACCCCTCACTGAGATGTTGTCTGAACCTGAGCTGGCCCACCGCAGCAATACTTCCTTGCATCGGCGTTAACTGTTGGAAATGATTAATATTAGTAAATCTTCGTGAACTTAATCGTCGTCAGGTTGGATCGGAAAAAAAAACTCGAGAATCAAAAACTAAGAAAGTCAGAGGTAACGTAATCGTGGTCATGTTAGATCGGGAAAAAAAGCGCGAAAATCTGGAAAACAAAGAACAAAAATCCATGAGCCTTACATTCTCATCGATGAGTAACATATCATCACTCATCAGTTCCCCGCGTCTATGAATATTTCTGGCCTCCCAAAAGCGGAGGAGACGAACCTCGGCGGTGTTAGAACAGCGTCCGGCCCTCAGATCGGCAAGGAGAGCGTATGTAGCCGCCACAGATGTAGTTGCTGCTATCCAAGTATTTTGCTTGCGTTTGGTGGGCGCTTTCCATGTCTGGAAGCTGAGATATTTATTGTGTAGGGTTGAAGCAATAAGGCGGAAAGCAAAGAGGTCGATTGAATGGAAAGAGGAGTGGGATAATCACTGTGGGAGTCGGACTGAAGCTCGAAATAATGAGATGTTAAGACGTTATGAATTGGGGATCAGAGAGACGATTCATCATGAGGAAGAAAACCCTAAACCTCTGATGGTCTTCGCATGTTCTTCTGTACCGCTGGCGACGTTGTTTAGAGGTTGGTTACCTGGCAAAAACCCCTATCTCGTTGATGACTATATAGTTGATGACGTGGACGCCTAAAAAAGCAGATATGCCTATTTTGTTATTAGAGATATTTATACACTAAAATCAAATATATATTTTATCTTATAATAGATATATCTTAAATAAGATATCTAAATAATTTTTTTTAAATGAATATTTCTATAATTTAATAAATTTTAAAATCTCAATATTATTAATTTAGCCAAACTGCCCGTTGTTGGTATTCATTTTAGCAACATTATCTTTTACTCACCTTAAAATAATAAGTTTACATGGTATAAACCCAAATGGAATGAAAAAATAAGAAAATCTAAGCTATTGGATTCAAACTCATGTCCTTGCAGATCAAATTCTACTCCTAACACCACTTGGCCAAACTATCATTCACTGTTTTAAAATCATTTTAGAAAAACTGTGATTTTTTTAAAAAAAAAATAAATACATAATCCACAAATTTGCTAACGTGGCGCTCTAAGAAGTGAATAAACTTCCTTATTATATTCACATGGCGCTCTAAAGAGTGAGTAAACTCCCTTATTATAATGTAGATTATGTGAAATGTTATATTTTTGTCTCTCCTTTTAAATTAAAACTTATGACCCTTATTAATGAAATTTTGGTCATTTGCTCATCCCTTCAAAACCATACATTTCACATTTAGTTCACCTAAAACTAACTACTAAGCCTAACATAACTCATCCACACTAATACTAACCGGAGCATTGCTCATAATTAGCACCTAACTTGTTCACCAACAAAAATTGAGACTACAAAACCAGTCATAAATCTGCCACATAAAACCAGTCACAAACCTTAACTTATATTTCTTTTTGTGGCCGGTTCTCATACGACTCTTATTTGTTAAACCAGTCATAAACCAGAACATAAAAAGGGACCAGCTAGGTGTTAGATAATTCTTTAGATACTAGGGTAGTATTCAGATCAACAAAAATCCAATACTTTCCTTTAGGGCTAGATTAGCGCCAACACAAAACTTAAATTTATTAATGAACTCATTTTTTAATGTGATTAATATATAATGCATTTAAATATTTTTTTATAAAATGACTAATTATGGTTAAGAAGTTTTGTAATAAATGTTCCAATAATAGATAACAATAGACAAAAATAATTAAATATCAACAACAGAAATATTAATAATTATATCGAACAAAGTACAAAAATATTAATGTCATAGAATTATCCATTATATAACATCAAACTGTGAACAATCTTACATATGTACGGATGCAGATATCAAACTCTAGTGATAAGCAAACATCCACTGGTTGAAAATGGGAATGGTTTTAAATTGGAACGTATAATTCTTATTACCTTCATCAATGAAGCAATTTGCTTCCAATCATGGAATGAAATAAATATATAAATGTAAATTAAATAAAAGACATACTTGGATATGTATAGTAGAACAAAATTAGCATCTCTTTAGAATAGCCCTAGAAAACCATTTTCCCCGCGCAAAGAAAGAAGATTCGAAGATGGATAAACCGAAGAAGAATTGTCATTCCCTTCGTCTTCAAACCTCATAGCTCGAGAAGAATCCTCATGATCCCCTATGCGACAAGTCACCATTCCCCATTCACCAACTGATTTACACGTGCCAACCTCAACTCCTGATTTTTCACACGCTTTCTGGTGTTGAACCCCCTCACTCTCGCTTTCCCGTGGAAGAAGAGCCAAGAAGTAGCCATATCCAACTGAAATAGGCTTCTTGTGATGTGGAGAAGTCAATATAGCTTGAGACTGAAACATTGGTGGTTGATATTGATGAAGACCAATCTCTCCAGGGTTGTTAAGCTCAAAGGCTGTGATTCCATGGTAAGGGCTTTCTCTACTGACAAGGTGATTTTGAGCTTCAAGTCTATTGTTTTTGATGCTTGAGCCAGCATTATCTCCTACTTTGAATAGATTTTTCTTCTTGAACACCCTACAAACAACCCATCCATCTTCCTGCATACGTATTTATTGCAGTATCTATAAAGTTTTTTCTCAAATATTAAAAACTGCATATATATTTGACTTATATTTGGGTTCACCTCCTAGGTGAACATGTAGGTTCACTAACCAATAAAATTGTATTATTTCATACCTGATATCTTTTAAAGAGAAATATTGTCAAGTTATCTGCTTTTAAAATAAATAAAAAGTATAAATAAATAAAAATAGTAATAGTTAAAAAAATCAGTAAGCCGTAAACCCCTTGGATAAACCCAGGCCCTCGGACAAATCATAAACCCTAAATCAAAAACACTAAACACTAAATTTTTAACGCCATTAACAAAAATCTAAACTCTAAACACTAATTATAAGCCCTCAGATAAATCATAAACCCTAAATTAAAAACACTAAACACTAAATTTTTAAAACTCTAAACCTCTAATCCTAATCCTTAAACTTTTGGATAAAAATAAATAAAAAACAATAACAATTTTTTTAAAAAATTAAAATATTCTTAACGCCGTTAGCAAAACATTAAACCCTAAATATTAAACATTCGCTCTTAAACTCTAAACCCTTGGATAAACCATAAACCTTAGAGTTTACAATTTATCCAAGGTTTTAGGGGTTATGATTAAGGGTTTATTGTTTTTAAAATTAATGTTTAGTATTTTTGATTTAATGTTTAAGATTTATCCAATGAATGATTTACCCAAAAGTTTAGGGTTTAGTGCTGACGGCGTTAAATATATATATTTTTTTAAATTCTTTTTCAATTATTATTACTTTTTAACTTTTATTTAAAAAAAATATAGTTTGTCAATATTGGTTATAAAATAACACAATTCTATTGATTAGTGAATCTAAAAGTTCTCCAAGAATAACTCTATTTCTTTTGTTTCAAAAAGTGTATGATTCTTCGGATTAATACATTTATAGTTTACTTCTCCATAAATATATATAAATATAGAATTTTACCAAGGATCTACTTTAAAACGATATTTTGTGAAATAAAATAGTCATATAAATACAAAATAAGAAATACGTAATACGTACACTAGGTTCATCGTTAGTGTCTTCAATGCGGTACTCGTGCATGATCCAATCGGTCTTTTGGCCATTAGGAGCTCTTCCTTTATAGAAGACAAGAGTCTTCCATCATGCCCATCTTCTGGTAACAGTTTCTTATGCATTTGTCACGTCCCGTCGCCTTCCAAAAACCTGAGTGAGTCGCACGATTTGTCCTCGAACCTGTTGGATATTTCTTATCCTTGTGGCTGAAGAAATACCACTCGCTTTGAGGTGTTGATTCTATTCTGCATCCATCTGCAAAAAAAAAAACATATGCCAGTAATTAATTAGCAAAATTTTATTATTATCCATAATAGGAGTTTTATTAATTTAAGATACGTACCGTGTAAATCCCACGGCTCAATCTTGTTCAAATCAACCTCCCTTATGACTTCCATGCCGAACTTTTCATAAGAAATCTTCTTCTTCAAGTAGTAATGAAGAAGTTCTTCGTCTGTTGGGTGAAACCGGAAACCTGGCGGTACACCTCCATTCAACGAACTCATTTTCCGGTCAATGATGATCTTTCTTTGCTTGTTTGAGTCTAAATCTATACAAAAGATTTCTTAATGTCAGGCAGTAACTACAATGGTCTGCCTTTTTTCTCAAGCACTCTTCTTGTTCGTGGTGTCTATATATAGGGATTAGCTAGCTAAAGAGAGAGACACACACACGTACTGTCAACTTTGTAATCGAAATTAATAAAATAATCGAAGGTTATTAGTATGAAGATGAGAAGTTGACGGCCGGTGACAACGCCGGCGGAGAAGCTTAAAGAGCTATCGTGAAAATCAAGTTTAGCCGGACATTTAAGCCGTATCCACTCTCCTTTTGTTACACTCGCGTGAACCCGACGAATCTCCTTGGCTTTACGCCATGTTGATTATAGTCACTTGTATGCGATTGATCCCGGTAACTTTAATTATCGTTAAAACTTACAAGTTATTAAAAATAGTTATCGATCGTTAACATAATGTAATTAATAATCATCCCTGTTGAATGTAATTTGATTGCTCCGTAAGCAGTGGCGGAGGCAGCACTATAGCACGTGGATTTGGTGTTAAAAAATATTTGGGAAAATTGCAAAAAAAGTACAAAAAAACAATGTTGGTGTCCTTTTAGTATAATTCCTATTTTGTCCATTTTATCTTCTTTTTGTCTTTTCCATTTCAGAAAATTATTAAAATAAATAGTTTTATAAACTTAAAAAATTATTAAAAAATAATAAACAATTAATAAAA
>JABAYD010016508.1:0-19731 GCA_014822095.1 Diplotaxis tenuifolia
ATACTTACAGATTTCTCAATTATTCAACATATATATTTAATATTTTATAACATATAAAAATAAAAAAATAAAAAATAACATATAAAATAATTAATATATAATCTTCAATCCGCGCAAATGCGCGGGTCTTAACCTAGTCTAAAGTATAATAAGCTCAATCTGAAACAAAAGTTAAGGTGTCCAAGTTCTTAAGATCATTCATACTTATCACAAAAGGTTAATGTCGTTAGTGGTATTGTTGATTTTTAAGAACGTGGGTTTCTTATTTGTGAATATTGTGATCGAATGAAGTGTGAACAAAGAGTGGCCACGCTTTACTTTTATTTTAACTAATAACTAGATTTTAATGTTAGCTTACTTAAATTCAATTAGAAAATGGATAATTTTACTTTTACATTTTTTTCTAGTATCACTATTCAACTTTACTTTTAATAGGACATTTTCATAAATACCTAAATTATTAATGGATAAATAACTTAAATGATCCAAACGAACGAAGAGGAGATTAGGTCTTCTCTCTCCCGACGGTGACTAGATCCATTTTCTATCTCATGAAAGTGCCGATATAAGTTCTTCTCTCATTACGCCTCTCTGAAAAAAATCCGGTGACAAGTTCAAGGTCTTTTCTCTCGGGTAGCTGATGGTGACAAGAGCAATCACACTCGTTTATGGAGAGTAAATATTCAAAATCTCAGAAATGTCGGCACTTTTACCTGATCCACTACTAGTAAGTTTCTAATTTGGGTTTTTTTTTATTTTGTTCTTTCTGTTATCAAAAAATCAAAGAAGGTTGATTTAGACTTGTCATTTCCTCAGTTCGATCCAAGAGAAAGAGTTTTGATAGTGAACATTGAGTTTTCGAAAAATTAACCCTTTATAAATTTGGAATTTGTGTATTGTTTTATTTTGTTATATATGTTATCAAATGATCAAAGAAGGTTTATTTGAACTTGTCATTTCCTTAGTTTGATCAAAGAGAAAGAGTTACGATAGTGAATATTGAGTTTTCAAAAAAAAAAAATTATAAGTATGGAAGTTGGATAATTTTTATTTTGCAGTTACGCAAATTTGAGACTGCTTGCGAGGATTTATAAAGCTGGAACAAAAAACCCCCAGACAATCCAAAGAGATAATCTAACCTTCTAACATGGATTATGTCTACAAGGTTGCTAATATATTAGGAAAGGAAAAGTTTACTGATATAGAGAATTCTCACATCGAAAGCATTGTGAAGCTCGCTAGAAGGACTAGCTTTCAGTTTTCAGGGGATTTATTCTATTTTCTAATGAAATGAAGAATACGGACGAGAGGAGAAGATCGTTGCCTTACATTATATGATCAGCTAATAAGATTTTCACTCGGGGAATTTTTTTCGAAAACATGCTTACCTTGTGAAAAAGATAACACAGAAACAAATCAGACGTCCAGGAGAGTGAAGAAACCATATCCTTGGATACTAAGAAGGGAAACAAGTACACAGTAAAAAATGTATGATTTGTTAGAACAGAAAGCATGAGCAATAACGAGATTAGAAAGATTATCTCTTGTAGCAATAATCACAGAAGGGGGAATTATTGCAGAAAACACAAGCTCTCTAATACCGAAAGAAATATTGCTCGATTATATGCACTGTCGCTATCCCAAGAAAGCTTGGGATAAAACTGCTTATAAAGTCTTGTTAAATAGTGTTAAAAGTTTGAGTGCAAGTTCATGGGAGTATTAAAAGTCTGAGTGCAGTGTCAAATTTTGACGGAGAACTCGTCGCAGCTTCGTCAAATCTCGATGGAGAACACTATAGCTTCGTCAAAATATCACCCGAGAACTCGTCAGCGTTGTCGAATCTCCTCGGACTTCAACACCGTAAAGCATTTGAGATTTGATGGATCTGAGATTTGAAGAAATCGTGGGAAGATAAAAAGAGTAGTTTTAGGTTTAATTAGTAAGAGGTACAATGGCATTTTGCCTATTAAATTTTAACGATAAAGTTGGTTAAGATATAAGTGAAATATGATACAAGGAAAGTGCTAGATTAAGCATATTCCCTTATAATAGTTGACTCGGTAAGGTGTTATATGTAATCATCAAAAATTAAGATAATTTTCTAAAACCCACTATATAATGAATTTGTGTCTTGTGAAAATATTTACAGATAATAATGGGATTGCATATGGAGACACTACGCTTGTTCGTCCTACAAGAACCCACCAAGCCACTATAGTTTGGTTGCACGACATCGGGGAAGATGGCACCGAGTAACGTTCTCGCATGCATTATTTTCTTTTTTTCCTTTACATATATGCTCATTTGTTTTCAACAAACAAAACAAGATTGAAACATGATTTAGAAAAGATTCAATTTTTTCTGTTTTAAATATAAGAAAACTGAGATTGAAAAGAATGTTTTAAAAAATAAGATTTCGGAAGGCCCTATAGATAAGAATTTCAATATTCTTTTTGTGCCAAAAATTGTATGTTTTTAGTTTTTTTACACGAAAACATATAAAATTTTGATTACCAATGTATTACTTTTGTAGCTAACATTTTTTTATAATTTTTAACCAATAGAATATCAATAAACACAATGAAATGTTTTGAAATTTAATATTTATTATTAATTAATACAGTAAAAATGTAAAAAAGTAATTTTTTGAAACAAATATGTTTACTAGAACATGAATCTTTTTGAAACAGACGGAGTATTCTCTTTTGTTCCTTTCCTCACAGTCTTTTTTAATGAGATTTTAAGACCATTTCATATAGCTTGGGTATACCTAATTGAACTCTTGTTTTTAAAGTTTGTTCCCTACTATATATATGTTAATTCTTTCTGCAGCTCAGCTCGGTTTGTAAGAGGGTTGAGACTTCCAAATGTACAGATCCGGGAACATGTTTTATCATCAATCTATTTTTATTTCCAAATGGAAACTTGGTCGGAATTTCTAATTGAATTTTATGATGGATGTGCATAGATTAAATGGTAAATGGATTTGTCCTACTGCTCTGAGACGTCCCATTTCTCGTTTGGGTGGAGCGGTAACCACTGCTTGTAAGATCATCAGTTTGCTTTAGATTTCAAATTACATTATGTCTTCTAAAACTTCCAACTGAAAATTAACAAGATTTTATTTACAATATGTTCTATGAACTAGGGTTTGACGACCTCCAAGATTCTCAGGACATGCATAATTGGCAATCTATCAATACTGCAAGTGCACTTGTGGCTAACCTTTTAGCTAATAAACCAGGCCATGGTAACCCATAATTATCTTCTATATACCTGAGATGCATAGTTTAGACTACATAATACGATGGAAACTCTTTTTCTGTGACATCTGTATGATGCAAACTTATACATCAAATGGTTTTGATAGTCATGAAAGGAGTAGCAGGTATCGGCGTGGGTGCAGCAGAAGCTCTCTACGTTTCCAGCGGTTATGTAATTGGATGGATTGACAATATGAGCCTAAACGTTATTGTAGCGATCAACATCTAGCTACCTGCCATGAGGTACTCTTCAAACCGTAATATCACTTATGATTAATTTAACTTTTTATATTTTTGAACCTAAATTAAATACCATTTAAACATGGAAACTAAAATCAATCTTGCAGCTACTTGCGGCACCATCTTCCATTGGGAATTGCGATTCCAAATCGTCCTGCATCATTACCAACCTTACTTTGCATTGAAAGTTGTATGTGTAACAAGTTATACTGTCACCCATTGATATTTAGATAACAATCGCGGGATGATATTGACTCTTTTTGATAATATTGTGTTACAGCTGATGATATGGCTCCCGAGGAATTTGAAGCCCTGTGTGAAACCCTTTCTATAGTTGGATTTCCAATCACACCAACCATTAATTGGTTTAAACCTTCGCTTTGTTTAGATTTAATTACCATTTGATCGGGTTTTCTGAAACTGATTTTGCGGGTTCTGCCAAATATATGCAGGAATTCTACATTTGTTCGAGACTGGCTTAAACAATACCTCCACCTCTAGGCTAACGCTAAAATCTACGTAAAGAAAGAAACTAGAGAGGAAAGACTATAGTACAATATGCATAATTAAAACAATGTCAGCAAGAAGCTATATACACTAGTATAACTGGAAAAAATTTGGAAGCTCAAAAATGGATATTAATATTTACAATAATTAAAATCATTTATAGATTTATTGATAAGTAAACTGAAAATTATTTTAAATAATCTTAAATATGAAAATTCAGATTTGTTTGGGTATTTTGATTATGGATATATTACACTCTACAAACATAAAGAAAACATAAAAATTAATAAGCTGAATGAAATCATATTTTATGAATCATAATAAGTTCAAATTATTTTTATTACTTTGAAAGTATAGTTTTTGTTATTTAAAAATTTATTTTACACATTTTTAGAGACTAATTCAGTTATCGGAAGCTGATGTCAATATAGTCATCGATGTCGAACAAATATTGGAGATCTGTCGTCTCTCCTCTCCCGAGCAAAGAGTGAGCAAATGTTTATCTAATTACTTTGAGCTTTATCTGCAACTTTTTCCGACAACTAAGCATAATATTTATTGTGGTTCAAAAAGAGCATAACTACATAAGAAGTCTATAAATTAATAATTTTGGGATTATAATATTTTATTAATTTATGAAAAATTACCAAAAATACCTATTTTATGATATCACTTGAATTTTTCAAGTTTACGCTAACCAACGTTTTCATTAAAATTTTAATAGGTAAAATACTATTATACCTCAAATTAATTAAATTTAATTATTTTAATAGAATTTTAATGGGTTAGAGTTTAGAATTAGGATTTAGAGTTTCTAATTTAGGGTTTATAATTTAGGGTTTAGAATTTAGAGTTTAGGGTTTATAATTTAAGGTTTTAGGTTTATAATTTTGTGTCTAAAATTAAGGGTTTAGGGTTTTGGAATTTTGGATTTGATGGTTGGGGTTTATAGGGTTTAGAATTTAGGGTTTAAGGTTTATAATTTAGGATTTATATTTTAGGGTTTAGGAATTTAGGATTTAGGGTTTAGGGTTTATAATTTAGGGTTTTGAAGGTTTAGGGTTTAGAATTTATGATTTAATTATTTATTATATACATATAGAATCAAATGTATAAAAGTTTTTTTCCTTTTGATGAATACGGTATTTTTGAAAATGTCTAATGAGTAGTGGTAAACGTTGAATAGTGGTATCATGAAATGTGTATAACTGAAAATTTTCCTTAATTTATAGAGTTATTACTTTATAAAAAATTGCTTCTTAGATTATTCTCTTTGAAAATATATTCTTATAAAATAAAAAATGTTTAATTTTACCGTATATACATTAGTAAAAATTTGGAATGCAAGTTTTATAGGGCTTTTATTATATGCTTTTGTGTATATAAAATATGTTTTATTGAACTTAAATGTGGTTTTAAATATAATTTTATTAATTATCATGAAAATATATTGAATAACTGAAACAATTCCATTATGAAATAAAAAAACAACAATCGTTTGTTTGTATTTATATAAAATATTTTTTAATAACAACAAGAAGTTAACCTATATATTCAGAAAACCAAATCAGAGTTATAGAATCGAATATAATACATCAGAGGGAGAACTCCAAGCATAATGTGCAAGCTTATCCGCCACTGGTTTTTTGTTATCGGAATATGTTTGATTTGGTAGTTCATGAAGGAATCTTATATACTCCGTCACAATTTCTCCACATGGATAGAAACTGTTGGTCATTCTTCAGGTGTCGTCACCATCTTCACCAACTGTAAATAGTCTGTAGCAAAAATTACCTCTAAGAACTGAAAAGTCTTCATGCACTCCATATCCCAAATCAAAACTTCACATTCTATATGTAAAAATGATAAGCTTCTCCGGAGATTATATCGCCTCCATCAAAGCTTCATACAGTACCAGCCATGTCGAGTAAACTTATCTTGTTCTCTCCGAGCGCTATCCACATAACAAATTCGGGTATGTCCTGACGCTTGCTCTATCGCAGCAGCGATCACTCCTTCCGCTCCATTTAATCCATACATTATGCCACAGTCCGAAAAATTGCTCACACTATACATAACATATCATGTGGTTGCTATTTTTATTTTTACAAATCTTATCATTCATATTCTTCCAAATATACCACATAATCCAGGAAACGTAAGTGAAATCATGATCTTGTGGAAGTCGCTAAAAGAGATATATTAGAGAATATCAAATCTAAAGGGAAAAGCCCTGGCTGTGAAGGAATTTTTAATAAAGCCCATGTCTGTAAGCCTGCAGAACATTAAAAAGAACATAGTTAACTGATCCATCCTCCATTTCGCAAATAATACACGTACCATCACAATCAATCCTATGTGTAAATTCTTAGCAACCAGAAGAATGCCGTAGATTGTGTACCAGGTAAAATGTCTCAACTTCGGTGAGCACTTCAGTTTCCATACATGTGTCAACAATGGTTGGACAGTGGGGCCGTACAAATCCACTTTTTGTCCCTTATCGGATATAATGTTTTTGTTCTATATTATGATTTAACCCTATAATTTCCGTTGCTGTAAAGTGCCGGGCATACTTATCCGGGCGACCATTCCAGCTAACCGCTAAACCATTGATGATTTTAACATCTTTTGGATGTATATATGCATTTAGCAGATCTATGTACGATCGGATTGATGAGGTGTTCCACCACTAAAGATGGATTTAGATGTTGGATTTTATTTTTGGTAATGCTAATCTCGGATGAGGAGTAAGAATCCAAATCATTCCATACAAATATAGACATACCGGTTCCTAATCTTTTGATTAACCATTTCCTAACCAGAGATCTAGCTGAGCACACGCTCCTCCATCCATAGGACAGTGATGAAGATCAAAGTTGATCCAGAGGATCTGATTTCCAAAAATTATATTCCCTTGAAAACTTTTAAAATCTCCAGAATTCTTTGGCCAACATAACTGTATTAAAATCTTGAAGATACAGAAAACTCAAACCACCATCTTCCTTGTGTTTAGAAACGTTGTCCCAAGAAACCAATGAATTCCTCTCTTATTCCCACTGCCACTCCACCAAAAATGCGCAATGGTACCTGTGGTTTTCTTAGTTATTGATTTCGGAAGTCTAAAGTATGACATTACATAAGCCGGCATTGGTGATGCTACAAATTTTATCAAAAAATATTTTCTTCCTTTCGTAAGAAAAGGAACTGTCCACCCATTGACTTTATTGTTTACCCCATCATTTAGAAATCAGAAGATCTGTGTTTTTGGACCTCCCAAACTAGTATGCCCAAATAGTTTCCTATGCCTCCCCGCTAGGCCTGGGATTCTGACCCGAACCGGACCGAGCCGAACATTATGACATTCGGTTAGTGTTCGGTTATAAGAGTAAACTGATCCGATGATGTTAAAAAAATGTTCGGTTAGTGCCTCGGTTCGGTTCGGTTAACCGAAATTTAACCTACCTATATATATCTTTTAACCTAAACAGCCCTAAATCACTTTCTCTTTTCTTCCTCAAACTTGAGCCGATTCTTCGTCGGATTCTCAACCCTAGCAACTCGTCTTTTTGTCTGATTCTCACATCTCTCCGACCACTAGGTAGGTTTTTCACTCTCTTTTCTAGTTCTGTGTAGTATTTGAGTTTGTGATTGATTTGAAAGTTAGGGTTTCTGTCAAAATGAACTAGGGGTTTCTGATTTGGCTTGAATGATGGATCGTTATCATTATGAGAGTGTCTCTAAGTGTTTGATTTATATTGAATGATGAGTTCGGATGGATTTGAGATTTAGGGTTTGGGTCGAAATCGATTTTGGGTTAAATGTTTAGGGTGGGTTCAGGTCGCATGTTTGCTTGATTATGAGTGTTGTGTTTTTCTGTCGATACGTTGTCTATCTTTAACTTGATTTTTTCATCTAATTATCAGGAGCAAATAATGCTAGTAGAAAGAAAAGATCAACTTTCGTTTCATTGTGCAGTGAATCTGCAAATTTCAGGAGAATCTCATCATTAAAATTAGAGGTAATGTTAATTTAACTTAATCTGTTTCAACTGCTTTGTGTGTCTTTTGTGTTTTTGTTCTGTTTTTTTTCACTGATTTTCTGAGTTTAATAAGTTGCAGGTTGGTGGAGTTCAAGTGTCGCGGTGACCTTTAGTTTTCTATTGTTTTGTTTTGTCCCTCTTTCTGTGGTATTTTGTATTGTTTGATTGGTCACACTTGTGATTGTTGGACATTATAAGATCAGAGCCTTAGATTCATAGATTTAGAAAGAATGAACAACATATATGTTGGTTCTGTTGAATATGTTTGTTTTGCTGATAAATGTGGATTTTTCAGGTCATATCCAGAAAAATCAAAAATCGTTAGAGAACCGGTTGGAAAAAAAAAAGAATTTTAGTGAAATACCCATAAACCAAGCCTAAATCAGTGATTTGTCCATTGATTGACACAATGGTAAAGTTTTCTACAATTTGAACTTTGGTTGGACATTAATGCCCTTCTTACACTCTGCAGACACTTTCTCTCTTCTGATACATCAATAACACTCTCTTTCTACTTTTCTCTTTCTTGCTTTCATTACCTTTTCTTTGTTTCAACATTATTTCTTCCAAATATTTTTTCATTTCATTAAAAACCAATTGACACACGAAACAAAACATTGATTAGTATGATTGTACCCCAAAATGAGCGAAACAATATTAATGTATCTTTAAAATCGCCGGAAATAATCACTATTGGTGACTGTTAACCGAGGTGTTAATTGTTAACAAAATGTGTAGATGTCAATAGAGATTTTAGTTATTAACTAATACATATTACTAAGGTGTTAGATGTTAATAAATGTGGTAGATGTTACCAAAGGTTTTAGTTGTTAACAGATACATTTACCAGAGGTGTTAATATAAGTGTAAGATGTTAACAAAGGTGTTAGTTGTTAAAATACATGTACCAGAGGTGTTGCATAAATGTTAGATGTTAATAAAATTTGTAGATGTTAATAGAGATGTTAGGTATTAGCTGCTAACAAATAAATATCACTGAATATAATATTTCTCTATCACCTTGCATAAATTTAAATTACGAATTATTCTTTAAAAAAATAATCTAAAAAATTACCAGATTTTATTCCTTCATCTCATAACAATCTTTATAATTTTCATCTCATAAATAGTTGCAAAAAGTAGACACGAAAGAAGAAAACATAATTTTTTTGGTTAAAAAAATGAAGAGTGAAAATGAGAGAGTTGATACAACGAAAGAGAAGAGAGAGAAACTGAATGGGAGTGGACTCACATGTCTAAGTTGTAGAAGAAAAGAGGGTTGAAGGGTAAAATGGTCATTATTTGGCAACTGTCAACTCATGGGTAGTTTGTTAATTAAGGGTCCAAATATGGTAGGCCACCAAACTATCTCAAAAAAAAATCAAAGAACCGAAGATAACCGAAAAATCCAAAAATAACCGAGTGTAACAAAAAATTGGTTTTCTATTAGATAATATAAAATCTCGGTTATTTTCGGAAATAATTTTAAAACCGAAAATAACCGACTTCCGAACCGAACCGAATTCAATTTCGGTTTTCTTCGGAATTAGTTTTAAAAATTCCGGTCAACCAAAAACCAAAAATTCGGTTCGGTTTAGTTTCGGAAAACCGAAATCTCAGGCCTACTCCCCGCATTGTGGAATGTGATTCCAAGTGTTTTTGAATCACTAAGCACCGCTCTTCATAAACTGTATGGGCAAATTGTATTGAAGATTTTGAGAAATTTATCCGCTGACTGGACACGAATTCATAATAATGTAGGATCTTGAGATGACCCCACATTGGATGGAAGAAAAAACAAACTATCAATCATCTGCAGAAAAACAGATGTGAAAATGGTGGACAACTTCTTACTACCATAAGACATGTTAAACATTTTCCCCGTTCCTCTTTTGGGATATTGCCATATTGGCAATTAGATCTTCTGTACAAAGGATAAATAAATAAAGAGACATAGATATCGTTTCGGTTATAACCTCTTGCCACAAGCCCCGGTACGAAGTTATATTCCCTTTCGGTTGGCCGTTGATTAAAACCTTGTACTGAGCTGATGATATACAAAGGATAAAAAACTTTAACCAATTTTTTAGCCCAACATTCCCTATTACGTTTTATTTATCGGATTTAAACGAACATCTATTCTATTAAAATAGAAGTACAAAACAATACTTGCCTATTTTAAGTGGATTTTTACAGATTTCATTATATTTTTAATTAATTGTAATCACTTCATTTATTGTCTTTTCTAAATAACCAATTCATTTATTGTCTTTCTAAATAACCATTTCATTTATTGTAATCACTTCATTTATTGCCTTGCCTAAATATGGAGTTCATATGGATTCGATTTTGATGTGTAAAATTTTAAAATATCCAAACACTAATGTATCCAAAAACATATTCAGATATTTGTACCAAAATAACCATATTAAATGTTCACTTCGGCTATTTTGAATCCAAACTAAAATAACCAAACGTAATTATATCACCCGTTTTGATTCGGGTTCAGTTCTGATGTATAGGACTTAAAAATATTCAATTATTTATATGATGAATATATAAATTTTAATTAAGAAGAACAAAATTTTAATTTATAAAAATGTAAAATTTAACATCCGCACGGGCATGCGGAACTGCGGATCAATCTCTAGTTCCTCATCAATTTGTTTACTTACAATAGGTTTTGGGTTTTATTGTGAAGCCCACCCATGGATTCCAGCGACATAAATGTATTGTATTTATAGAGTAGTTGACATCACAATTTTCTTTATAGACTTTTTTTATAACACTTGCAAAAAGTTCAATGAGATACAAAGTACCGAAACAATAAAGGGAGAATGAGATGTCAGTAGACACCAAAATTTAAATGGAAAAGACCTCACCCAAACTCTCTACTGCTGGGCCTCCATGGAAAGAAAGTGGTGTATCCATGCCGGAGCATATCGAGCAATATATGATTGGTGGCGAATATCTCTAGTGACACCTAGGGCGATGGATCTCGTGGCTTCATTACGTTCGGGGAGTGCATGATTCAAGCTCCATGAATCTATCCTTGCCAGTATGAAGAAGATATTATGTCGAATATGACTGAGGCTAAGCTGATCATCAGGTTTAGTGAGGATGTCTCGTAGGCTCTCTGATGAAGTCTCAAAAATAATATTTGAGAAATGTATGTAGACATTCTACCGCCCAAGATAGCGCCCATAAGTCAACTTCTATTTTAGTGCGCATACAGGTGTATGCTCGACGACTATGCATGATTGTAACACCATTTCCATCGCGCAAAATCCATGAAACACCAGTAAGCTAATTTGATTTCACCCATGAGGATCCAACATTACATTTAAGGAACCCATTTGGCGGTTTATTCCATCTAACCGTAGCCGTGGTGAGCTCATCAACCCCTTCCTTTGTCCCTGTGAAGGTATCCATCCATGTGGATTCACCTTCATAAGCTTTCTGAGCAATAAAGGAAGATTCAATTACCTTGGTTTCAAAAACAAAAACATTTCAAGCTTTCCAAATTTCCCACAATAGCCACGGAAAAACCTTTTTTGTGTGAACATCCGTAGCTGAGGTTTTAGCAATCTTTATCAGGTGATAAAAGTTTTAAAAGGTTGAATTCCGAGAGAAGCCTTCAGAAGGTAATGGAAAGTTAGATTGTTCCTATGTATCACGTGCCTTAGGACATGTGAAGAGGACATGGCATATACTCTCAGCACCATTACCACAGACAGAACATGTTGAGTCAATCGGGATACCTCTAGTTATCAAACGCTGCTTAACAGCCAGCGCACCAGATAGAGCTCGCCACATAAAATGTTTTATATTTGGTGGAGCTTTGATTTTCCATAAATCTTTCCAAAAATTGTTTTTAAATGGGAGGAAGAGAGTGCCCATGAGGGTGCTCAAAACCCACCAACTCTTCCAATAACTTATACCCACTCCTAGTCGTGTATAGTCCGTTTGGGGTGAAACCCCACCTAATCGAATCCTCAACAGCTAAATATGGTTTTAACCGCAATATCTTATGAACATCCTATGGGGTAAAAGTTTGTTTTAGCAAATTAACATTCCATTGATTCGACCGATGTATGATTAAGTCTGAGACTTTTAATGCTAGGTTTATGGTGCTATTTGCACGGTACATCGGGGGCCGATGAATAGTGTCAATAATCCAGTTTTCAGTCCAGACATTTGAATCAATTCCATTGCCAATGTGTCTATACAGACCCTTCTTTAGTAATTCCCTACCATGCATGATACTCCTCCATGCATACGATGGACGTGTCCCCATTCCACACTCAAGGAAATTACCATTTTTGAAATATTTGTCTTTTAGAATTCGAGCTACCAAAGAATCAGGGTTATTCCAAATTCGTCAAGCTTGTTTTCCGAGCAAAACTTGGTTGAATCTCCCAATGTCATGAAAACCTAGATCACCTTGTTCTTTAGGTTTAACTAATTTTTCCCAAGAAACCCATGAAATCTTTTTCTTTTTATCTCCACTGCTCCACCAAAATTGTATAATCGCACTTGTAATTCTTTCACACAATCCTTTTGGTAATCGAAAAACCGACATTGCATATATCGGAAGTGCCAAAGATACTGATTTTATCAAAACTTCCTTTGCTCCCATGGACAAAGTTTTAGAGTACAATTTTCTTTATAGACTAGTTCACGTTTTGTCCATAAAAATAACATATTATAATATGTCTTCAATGAGAGTCGAACTATTTACATGTACCAGTTTCAGGGCCTCATTTACAATTTTAGCTGTACACAATCTGTTGACCAAAAAAAAAAGCTGTACACAATCTTTGAAAACGTATGAAACTATAAATATATATCCAACACAATTGTTTTTATTAATCTATCTTCTCTTGCCTATTTTAGGATTTGGCAATGATGACTCATTTCATGTGTGATTTTAATTTGGTTCACGCTTAAAAATTTGCATAATATTATTATAATATCTTTTCATATCTTTAATTTTTATATGAAAGACAAAAAATATTTTTATGAAAATTCTAACTATATCTTTTAAAATATTTAGATCATTTAAATTTTATTTTCGAAAATTAGTTATTGAAATTTTAGTTATAATAAAATATAATTAAAAGGGAATTTTACTTTTGATTTATAACAAAAAAAAATTATGTATAATAAGTTTAACAGTACCTTAAAAATTTGCTTCTCCATTATGTAAGTCCAAGTTAATTTCATTTCCGCATATATTTAAAATTTAGAAATAAAACAATTAATATTTTTATATAATAGCTATTACAAAAATAAATTTTATAGTAGTAATATTATAAGCCACATAAACATTATAATAAATTTAGATAATATATAACATCCAATTATTTTAATATATTGATAACATTTATCATATCACTTAAAACGTTTTAATATTCAAAAAACACCCGTTGTGCGGGTCATAATCTAGTTGCCTACTTAAATTTTTTATAACAGTATGAAACCATAAATATACTGAATACAATTTAAAATGTTGATTTATATGTATAAAATGTGGTATTTTACGTGTATAAAAATACAAAAAAAAAATTCTCTTCTTCTTGATTTTTTCTGACTTTTCAATAAATCGCTACGCCCAACTGTGCTGCACGCATAGTGCCTAGCGAATTCCAAACCATTTTTTAAAAAAATATATTATTTTACTATTTTATCGATATGTGCCATATTTTGAACATGCTCAATTTAAGACCAAAGAGATTTATTGTGTTTATTAATTTACAAAGTATTAATTTATAAATGTCCTGATGTGCTAATTTATAGAGTTTCTACTGTACAACAGAACATCTATAAATTAATACTCGATAAATTAATAAATTTCACTAGTCCCAACTTGTACCGTTTCAAAATTTGACACAAATCGATAAAGTTATAATATAATATTTACTGAAAATTCTAGGTAAAAATATGCTTTTAATAAAATTATAAATTAATAATTTATATGTATATATTTTTATATAAGCAAAAACATCTATCCTTATATTGTTTGTTTAATATTCACATTAGAGTTATCTTTATATTTTCTTAACACTTAATATATTTTGATAAGATTTAGTAATATTATATTTAAAACACATTTAAATTATATGAAATTTATATTATATTCACCAAATATTATAATAAAATTAATATAGATTTCATATTTCAACACTAATAATTAATGTATACACACTAAAATAAATATATTTTCATTTTTGAAAAATATATCTTAAAATAAAAAGCTAAATGAAGAAAATTTTCTAAATTAATATATGGATAAATTAATAAAATTTCAAAGTTGTAATTTATTAATTTATAGAGGATATACTGTATTTATTATTTGATAAGTGAATTTTGGTATCCAAAATTTATGAGTCGAATATAGTAACTCTACTAATTCTAGATCCGCCTATCCATACTATTAAAGAAACTTTTGAAATTAATATATGGATAAATTAATAAAATTTCAAAGTTCTAATTTTATTAATTTATAGAGAATATACCGTATTTATTATTTGATAAGTGAATTTTGGTATCCAAATTTATGAGTCAAATATAATAACTCTATTAATTCTAGATCCACCTATCCATACTATTAAAGAAACTTTTGTAAATTAATATATGGATAAATTAATAAAATTTTCAAAGTTCTAATTTTATTAATTTATAGAGGATATACTGTATTTATTATTTGATAAGTGAATTTTGGTATCCAAAATTTATTGATAAATTAATAAAATTTCACAGTTCTAATTTATTAATTTATAGAGGATATACTGTATTTATTATTTGATAAGTGAATTTTGGTATCCAAAATTTATGAGTCGAATATAGTAACTCTATTAATTCTAGATCCGCCTATCCAGACTATTAAGATATCATCTAACTTTTAATAATAAAATTTCCTTATGCAACCAATTTTCAATACCAGATTGTTTTTCATGCATCTAGTTTTAATACAAAAATATATTTTCTCCAAACACTCCTTTGGTTATAAATACACAAAGTATTACATTATATTCTTCTACATCGCTAACGCAATTTAAAAGCTTCTCCAAAACGAAAAATACCCTTGAAAATAAACAGTTATCTTGAGAACATGGCTCTAAGTATGTTTTTATTGTTGATTGCTTTACTTCTGTTAGTTACGATAAAAGTTGTCGAAGCATTTTCTAGGATATATATTCAAGTTTATAACTGACTATATAATGAATTTGTGCCTTGTGAAAATACTTACAGATAATAATGGGATTGTATATCGAGACACTAAGCTTGTTCGTCCTAAAGGAATCCACAAAGCCACTATAGTTTGGTTGCACGACATTGGGGAAACTGGCATCGAGTAACATTCTCGCATGCATTATTTTCGTTTTTTTTTTCTTTACATATATGCTCATTTGTTTTCAACAAATAAAACATGATCTTCAGTTTTAAACATGATTTAGAAAAGCCTCAAAAATTTCTGTTTTAAATGTTAGAAAACTGAAATTGAAAAGGATATTTTAAAAAATAGATTTCGGAAGGTACATAGATAAGAATTTCAATATTCTTTTTTGTGCCAAAAAATAATAAGTACTAGATTTTAATCCGCGCAAATGCGAGGAAATTTTTTATGATTAAAATTTTATATAATTAGTTTTTGATTTTATTTAAAGTATCTTTTGGTATGAAATCAAGTAAAATTTGTGGTGATGATTGTTTTGCATTAATTTTTAGTTTCTATTTTTAATTTTTAGATATGATTTTAGATCTTTGTTTTTAATTTTCTATTTTTCAGCTTTTGGTTATGGTTTTTAGTTTTAAGATCCGCCGACTTAGTTTGAACTGATATTACCAACAAAAAAATCTCAAATAGTCGAACATCTAATTTAAAATTGAAAAGATGACAGTTTTTTTCTAAAAAAAATAAATTAGAATAGTTTATTTTGTAAATAAAAAAATATAACCTGTGTTTTTAGCTATTAGTTTTGGTTTTTGATTTTGTTTTACATTTATTTATTTTTTTAAATTATCAGTAAATTATTTAATAAGATAAAACAAACGGTATAGTACGATTTCCAAAATCTATTGGTTTCATATAATTAGTACATTTCTATATTGTTAAGGAACTAAGATATAAAATCTATTGATTTCATATAATTAGTCAATTTTCATAATTCATATTTTGATAATATCTAAATATGCATATTAATCGTGTTAGTTCAATCAAACTATATTCTAGAAATAGTCCAAATTTATATGACAACTTGTATCAGTAGATAAAAAAAACTCTGTTTTAATAGAGTAGATTCTCTTTTTTTTCTCCTTTCCTCAGTCTTTTTTTAATGAGATTTTAGACCTTTTCATATAGCTTGTGTATACCAATTAAACTCTTGTTTTTCTATGTTTTAAAAGTTTGTTCCTTACTTTATATATGTTAATTCATTCTGCAGCTCATCTCGGTTTGTAAGAGAGTTGAAACTTCCAAATGTACAGATCCATGAACATTTTTTTCATCAATCTGTTTTTACTGCCAAATGGAAACTTGGTCGGAATTTCTAATTAAATTTTATGATGGATATGCATAGATTAAATGGATTTGTCCTACTGCTCCGAGACGTCCCATTTCTCGCTTGGGTGGAGCGGTAACCACTGCTTGTAAGATCATCAGTTAGCTTTAAACTTCAAATTACATTGTGTCTTCTAAAACTTCTAACTGAAAATTAACAAAATTGTATTTACAATATGTTCTATTAACTAGGGTTTGACGACACCCAAAATTCTGATGACATGAATAATTTGCAATCTATCAATACTGCATGTGCGTTAGTGGTTAACATTTTGGCTGATGAACCAGACCATGGTAACCCATAATTATCTTCGATGCCCCTGAGATGCATAGTTTAGACTATATAGTACGATGAAAACTATTTTTTTGACATCTGTATGATGGAAACTTATACATCAAATATATCAATGGTTTTGATAGTCAGGAAAGGAGTAGGAGGTATCGGTGTGGGTGCAGCGGAAGCTCTCTACTTAGCCAGTGGTTATGTAACTGGAGGGATGAACAATATGAGCCTAAACGTTATCGTAGCGATCAACGGCTGGTTACCTGCCATGAGGTACTCTTCAAACCGTAATATCACTTATAAACAAGTTATATTGTCACCCATTGTTATTTCGATAACAATCGCTGGACGATATTGACTCTTTTTGATAATATTGTGTTACAGCTAATAATATGGCTCCGGAGGGATTTGAAGCCCTATATCAAATCCTTTTTACGGCTGGATTACCAATCACACCAACGAATTGGTTTATAAACTTCGCTTTGTTTAGCTTTAATTACCATTTGATCGTATTTTCTGAAACTGATTTTGCGGTTTCTGCCAAATATATGCAGGGATTCTACATGTGTTCGAAACTGGCTTAAACAATACCTCCAGCTCTAGGGCTAACGCTAAAATCTGCGTAAAGAAAGAAACTGGAGAGGAAAAACAATCGTACAATATGCATAATAAAATGTTTTAAACATTGCTTCCTTCTTTCTTATTCATAGTCAATAGTACTGGATATATTATATGCAAATGACTTCAATTCATAATTAATTTCTCGCTTTTATGTTATTATATATCTTAGTGAGCTAATATTTGTATATTTATCTTAATTAAGCTAATGTTTAATGTTTGATGAAAAAAATAATGGTAATTAAGCCTAAGCTAAGGTAATATAAAATTTTATGGTTTTTCTTGGAGCAAACAAATCAGGTGCAAACAAAGAAATAGGAAAACAAGCAATTCGATTACCTAACATAATGAACAAAGGAAGATACACGAAATTTGATTTTTCTATGTGCATTGTGTATTTTTTTTGAAACTTAGTTCAATACTAAAAAGGATAGCTTCATTTATGTGCAATGTATATCAATATTCTTCAAATTGAAGTACAAATGAGAACTGTTTGGAAATGGATAGCAGTACAAAAAATGTATATGGTGTTGTCTCGAAAAAATATTATTTAATTAATAAAATAAGTAAAAATTAAATAAAAATCAGATAAATGACTAAAAATTCAAAACATTAAAAATATTTAGAATTTAAAAAAAAAATCGTAAATTAAAAAAAAAATACAGAAAATTAACAGAAGTCAAAAGATTAAACAATAATTAAATAAATCAATAAATCATAATACTCTCTAAGATTATTTTTTAAAAAGAACATGTCATCATTACAATAAAAAATTTAAACATATCACTCATGACGAGGTGGTTTCTCACATAATCATTAACAATTACTTTTTTTCCTTATCTCTAACGATAGTTTCCGACATCATCGTTAAAACCTTGATAGTATCTACCATTTTAAAACAAAATAAACTTGACATATCTACTATTTTAAGTGATGGTTGTCGAAAACATCGTTTTCACATATTTACCATCATTTTTAACGATAATGTCAGAAACTATCGCTAGAGATACATCAAAATATCATTGTGATATGTTTAAAATTGTTATTTTGAAAATTTTCTTTCTTAATTGTTTTACTTTTATCTTTAACTTTCTATATTTTAGTTTTATCTTCTTTACTTAATTTCTGTTTTAATATAATATAATTTATTTTTTCATTTTATTTAGTTTTCTGAATTTTGTTTTATTTTAAAAAATTTTAGTTCATTTTCTGAATTTTTATTTTAGTTTTCTGATTTTTATATTTAATTTTCTGAGTTAATATTTATTTATTTTTTATTAATTAAATAATTATTTTTTCGAAAAATAAGACAGACACATTATCACATTTAACAGTAATTTTTTACTTGATAATAAGTAAGCCAAGTTAAAAAACATTTGCGATTCAAATGTTACATTGAAAGTTTAAATGTTAGTCGAAAAAATTTAAAGTTTAAAGTGTCATATATATGCACCTTCAAAGTCTTTTATGCGATTTTTCCTTAAACTATATTTACGATTTCTTCAGTGCGTGGCCAAGGAGCATACACTGAAACTGGTGGACACAAAATATGAGTTAGGACAAAGTAACGATGGCTCAATCTTACTGATTGATGAGGTTTGTTTTATTTTCTCCTTGTTTCCTTCATTCCTTGTCATCTCTCTTTGAATACCATAGTTGAACACAAATCTGCACAACTGCCAAATTTGCTGATTAGAATATAATCTACTTGTACGCTCTATATAGATTCATACACCGGACTCAAGCAGATATTGGCTTTCGGGTTCTTATGAAGAACGCTTTCAGAAAGGTCTTGAGCCTGAAAATGTTGATAAGGTGAGTGACTTTTTCGTGTTTAGGTCAGGGTTTATTGGTATGGCATGCATTATTTATCTTATGTTCCACTCTTCTGTCTATCCAAACAGGAGTTCATAGGGCTGTGGTTTAAATAGAATTGCAATCCATATGAGGACGACGTATTGCTTACATCTTCAGAATGTAAATTCCAGCTTTACAAGATATTTTCAATATGGGAAGAGACATTGAACGTGTACGCTGTAGACTCTGTTAGCTTACGCTAGTAGCATTGGTTTTAAAGTACTGATGGAAGAACCTGTAACTATGGCAGCTACATTTTCTTGTAAATGTTGAGACTTGGTCTGCGACGTGTTCAAGACGAATGAGGGTTGAACAAGTCGACGTGTTAACTTTGGCGCGGAAAGTTTGTTGTGCGAAAACA